>CM057004.1:37677731-37865231 GCA_029891345.1 Dryococelus australis
CATTCACATACGTTTTAAAACTAGCGAAAGGCAATTGTTAGAGCCCCAGGTAAGCAATGACTGGTCCATACAAAATATTATATTGATACCCTGATATTCAATTTCTCCTAAAAGTGTTAGGCCAGCAGTGATTCTTATAGCCAAACTGTCCAAAAAATAGTTAAAAGAGACCATCAATTAATTTCACTTTTCATAAGTAAGAAATTACGCTGTTAACTCAATTTGTAAAAATAAACTAATTTTAATGAACAAAAATAGAAAAGAAAATGCTTAGCATAATAAGGTGACATATTAAATAAGACAATTCAGAATGGATGCATATACAATCAAGACATGAACTTAGATATGATATGGCTTTTTTCTCTTTGTTTCACATAACAAAGACATTTGCACATGCAAAGACTTCCGATTGACTGCGACGAATAAGAAACCAAAAGTCACCGACAGTGCCGATACTGCGACAAGGTTTACGCCTTCGGCCACACCACCCGTCAATACGAAAAGAGAGGATATTTGAAGTACTCATCTTGTGTGGCATTGAGTTCTGTGTTACGTTTGCGACATATCAAGCGAGGCCAGGCAAGGCTGGAATGCGGCTAACGGTTGTTTTATAAACTATAATCGGAGACAACGGGGACAGTTGCGCAACGGCAGAAAGTACAGCGTTCTACAGATGTTAGCAGAAAATTTGGGTCTGGCTGACACAGTGAGGTTGCAGCAACTCCTTCAACAATCACGTCAGTAACTCCACCCAGGCTGCTAGGGAGAGCGAATGGGAGTTGAGGATTTCGGTGAAGGTGGGCGTGGACGAGAATTGTGGTGGTCAGGACAACAGTGGATCAGAGTGTCAGTCGGCGGCGGTCCACCGAGGTCACCGGTCACCAAGCGGTGATTGGGGGGGGGGGAGGGGACGAGTCTCTACCAGCTAGGGTCAGAGAGTCAGTCTGAACCCCTAACCTTATCCCTCTTACACATATCCACAACTCTACTTAAACCATCCCCCTTCTAACCACATCACAATTGTTTATACTGTAACTTTAGCTTCAGTAAAGGGTATTTATATTTGTTAGTTAGAGATTATTTCATAGCCCTTTAATTCCACAACCTAATCTACCCTAATTGTGCTTATAATAGTATATACCACTTAGGAGGTATATCACATCTGGCAACTGTTCTAAACAGTTCGTTCGAAGTGATAAATTGATCGACACACCAAATTCTCCAAGTGTAGTGTTGCTTCTCCTACCGAGAAACAGTATGTGCTGATGTCGCTACCTCCTGTTAATATGCTGCATACTAAGTTAGCAGAAGACAATGGGAATACATATCATAAAAGCGACGAATACGAGGACAAACAGCATGTGATGCAATCGGTAACGAAAATTTTGTATCAAATTTTGAATTTCATCTGTCTATATTTACAAAAGTCAAAGTTTGTATGTAAGTATATATGTTTGTTCTCTATGCAAGTCTACATTGTCGATGGATTTGGATAAAATTTGGCAGGGATATGCTCCCTTACACCACTTAAAATATTTACCTCGGCCCTCCATTGGGCCCGAAACCCCAAAAACGAGATCGTTTATCTCGCATTCGAGATTTCCATGCTGTCTAGACAGATCCAGACCAAATTTGGCGGTGATACTTTACAGTAGGTACTCGACTCAAAATACTGCGTGGGCCAAAGTTGGCTCTGGGCCCCCACTGGGTTCGAAATCCCCCCCCCCTCCATCAGACCTTAAAAATTAATCAAAATGATAGGTTGGTAGGGCTTAATGTCTCGTCAACAGCGAGGTCATTTGAGATGGAGCAACTGAAATAATAATGCCTGATAAAACCAGGTAGTTCAGCTAGTAATAAATATTTATACTGGCAATAGACACTTTTACCAGAAGAAATCATTTACTTGTTACTATATTATTAATAAATACATAAAGTCTCATTGGATTGTAAGCTATTGGCATTTTGGAACTGAGAGCTTAGTCCTATAAATTAAACCCTGAAGCACTTGTGTTTGGAATTCTACACATAATTTCAACTTGTTAATGTGATTAATAATGAAATACTGATTCTTACCTGTTCATTAGACAATCCTTGGTATGGCTGCTCTGCAAGTGTTACTATTTCCCACAGAACCACTCCATAACTCCATACATCTGATTTACTGGTGAAAACTCCATCACCGAGACTTTCGGGGGCCATCCACCGCACCGGAACCAGGCCCTTGCTTTCCTTGCGATAGTAATCACTCTCGTATATGTCGCGGGTCATCCCGAAGTCCCCAATCTTGACAGCCAAGTCGTCAGCCACCATACAGTTCCTAGCGGCAAGGTCACGATGCACGAACTTACTCGCTTCCAAGTACGCCATCCCATCAGCTATCTCTGCTGCCATTTTGATTATCCTCCACGGCGGCTGTTCCCACTCCACTGTTTCCCTCGCGGACCTGAGGTAAGACTTTAAATCTCCATTCCCCATTAGCTCCATGATCACTAGTGGTGGCTGCCCTTTCGACACTACACCTAGAAGTTTCACCACATGATGGGCATCGGTGAATGATTTCATTACCGAGGCCTCGTTCAAGAATTCCAGCTTCTGGTGCACTGTTGCTTTGTCATTGACAGTTTTCACTGCGCAACGAACATTCACCGGCCGGAGAATACCCTCGTAGACCATGCCGAATGAACCATGGCTCAGTTCTTTCAGTAATTCAACCTTGTCTCTGGCCACTTCCCACTCATCCTCAACATAGGAACCTAGACTTACATATTCTGGGTTCGCAATAGTGTACAGTAGTCTTTGTCGTTGCTTTTCTTTTTTAATTGTGCGCCAAATGTAAGATCCCAATAAAGTAACAAGAGAGACAACAAAAGTTAGGCAGCTAATTATTACAGTCATATTTGGCCGAGCAGCTCTGCTAACTATGCGGAAATGTTGAGACAGTGTGAACTTTCCAAAACCTGCTAGAGATGTGGCTCTCACACTTACTTGATACCTTCCTGGAGTTAAGTTGGGTAGCTCTACAAGTCCTCCAGATTGGTTGAATTCAGAGAAAGTTACACAGAGCAATCTAGGGATATGTTCATCATTCACTATTCCATAAGAGATATCATACTTAACTATTAAACCATTTGGATTTGGTGGAGAATCCCAAGACAAAAATGCTTTGCCGTCTGTTAAGTTAACTTTGACACTCGCCGAATTTATATCATCTGCAGTTTCTAAATGCTTTGTCCTGGTATGTATGAGACTGGTTGGGCTACAGCGGCTATGAAACCAATTATCATCAGTCTCGTTGACGTAGGGTTCTCGGCAGGCAACAACTTTAATAGAATACTCGCCATAGTGTACTAAATGCTCTATGGTAGCAGATGACGACGAGGCACTCACTTTTTTTATAAATTTTGATAGTCCTAATGCAGTCGTGACTCCAACTACGTTATCTGGTATCACCAGATTAGGAGAATATCCTGAGTTAAAATAGGTTTCGATGGTTTTATTGAGCAACAGTTCACTAAGCCCATAACTATTAATAAAATCCCCTTGCTCTCCAAACAGCCCATTGCTATGTAAAACACTATACAATGTATTTGACTGCCCACACAACTCTTCTTCTACGTTAGCAGTCATTCTTCGGAAAATGTAGTTGAACTGCGAGAATAAACCATCTATGTCACATATTTTCTTTTTACAGCAGGAAGTTTCAAGTGAATTTGAAGATGACGCCGAAGCGTTCGTTGTTGCTGAATATGCCAATGCATCCAAAGGAAAATTACAGAAATCCCTATAAATCACTGATGTCTCGTTGTCTAAGTACAGTTTACCAAGGATAATATAGTGTGTCAGGTTGCCATTATGGAACATCGGAGGTTTCCAAGAAAGTGTAATCTGCGAAGAGCTATTACTTAATACAGCTAGTGATCTAGGAACTGAAGGACGTGCTGGGTGTGTCCTGAAATACAAAAACGGACTCAAGCCCTTTTCTGCTTCTGGTGCTATAGTATAGGTCTTCACAAAAAAGGCATACCTAGTATATGGTTTGAGGTCAGAAATGATATGATAAATAGTTTCAGGTACTTGTTTTTCATTGTGTGTGATTACGTATTCCACTCTCCACCCATTTTCGCCACAAGAATCAGTATTAGCGTCATGGAGAGAAACATTGGAGATATTTACTTCTACATAGTGTACAGTGTAGCCGATAATGGTTTGTCTTTGGGTCTGCACTATGTTCTTCCAGCTGACTTCTACACATGTTGAATTGATAACAAAATATTCTGTGAGCAAGTTGATGGTTTTGCACATGTTTTCGTTGCCGTTCGTCTCAGCTGAGACTTCCTCAGCGGTGTAGTTAGCTAGTCGCGAAAAATCTTGCAGCTTATTGATCTCAGAAAGGCAAAGCATGGGGTTGTCGTGGAAATTGAGGCGACCAGCGAGGATCTCCAGCTTGTCCATCTGGTCCCAGGGGAAGAGGTGCTCCAGTTTGGGGTTGTCCCGGATGACGAGTGCGGACTTGCCACTCTCCAGATATCTTCCGCGTATGGTCCGGAGCCTCGAGAAGAATCCGAGGGACACGAGGGACGCCGACCGCACGACCTCAAGGAAGCCGTCGATCTCCTCGACCCCGGACAGGTTCTCCTCCAGCTCCGTCGCGATGCCGTCGTCGCCGAATTGCAGATTGATGAGCAGCGAGCCGTCGATGCGGTTGCAGTGTCGGAGGCTCTGCATGCAGGCCACGCTGGTGATGCGGATGATCTGGCCGCTGCCGCATGAGGTCTGGCAGTGGCCGCGGCACGGCTCGCATGAGCCGTCCACTATGTGGTGGTCCGGGGGACAGATCTGCGAGCACACGCCCGCGTACGGTATCCACGGCTTGTCATTGGACGTCTCCAGTTCGCACTCCTTCTTCTGGTCGATGTCCAACTTGGGGATGCTGCGGCACTCCTCTGCCGTCACACACCGTCTTCCCATGAGCTCGTACCTGACAACACACAGCCATGTGTATGTCACACCTTCGAATAGTATTTTACAGTTTCAAAAACCTTTTGTAAATTAATTTTTATTGGTTATAGAATAATGACGATATTTTCAATGTCCGCTTAGCATGCACAGGAACCCATCATGACAAAAGGATACAATCAAGCACCTCTAATTCATGTTTCCTCTAAAGCAACACTATGTCAGTTTCTCCATCCAGATCTGAGTTGATTCTGACATTCACGCTTGCTTTGTTGTTACACTGATTACATAAATTCTCCATTATCAATATAGTCGATTTTCCAATTCTTGTCTGCAAACAATTGAACTAAATCCACATATAAAATTTACTGATAGGGGTTTTTTCCTAGGCAAAAAAAAAAGAGATGTCCCTACGCATAAGTTAGACAACTTATACAAAGGTAGCCACAGAGCTGTTTGTAGTAAGCACGCATTCTTAAGGGGAATG
Organism: Dryococelus australis; assembly: GCA_029891345.1. NCBI lineage: Eukaryota > Metazoa > Arthropoda > Insecta > Phasmatodea > Phasmatidae > Dryococelus > Dryococelus australis. Next base: position 37,683,178 of record CM057004.1, read on the forward strand.
GTGCAAGAAAATCGTATTTTTATATAATTTTTGTCAGAATTTGTTTTAAAGAGGATTTTTTTAAATTTTTGGTTCGACAAGACGTAAATAACAATTTTGAACACCTTATTACATGGTTAAAAATTCTCTGTGCTCGTTATTCTCCTAGCTCTGATTGAAGATAAGAAAAACAATCCATTTTCTTTCTTCTATCAGTGCCTCGAGAATAATGAAGGCAGTGGAAATTTGACAACGTTAAAATGTGCTGAAAACTATTATTTAGGTCTTGTCGAGACAAAAATTTCTATAAACCCGTTGGAAAACGAGTTATAGCGAAAATCGGGTAAATATACAGCTTTCATGCGCCATTCTCCTTAATATCACCACTGATGTCTCCTATTCCAAGAATATCGTAAATAAACCATACGCTTATTTTTTAAAAATAAAAACGCTTCCCATTATGAAATGAAAACCAACAACCACTACATCCACTGATAGTGTTGAGTGTTTCCTGTGAAGCTCCTTGAGAGAGAAATTTTCCGATAGTTTCCAATCTCTGTTGGGAAACTGAATATTATAACAGTATGACTTTTAGATCGTTAATCATATAGAATAATTAGGTAAACTAAAAAAATAACTGAAATTTTGTGCCTTAAAAATAATTATTTTCTGTAAATTAATTAATTATTGAATAAATTTGTGATAATGCAATATTTAAGTAAACATTATTGAAATTCCGCTCCTAAAATGAATACACTAAAATTACTTATAAGTTTTTATACTTTATACATTTTAACCGAAAACAGAGCCAGAGAGAGGCTTAAATTTTCTCGTAAATTATTTAAGAAGGCACATTGTCAGGGAATTATTCTGATTCTGCTCTGCAACAGCAAAACCGGTAAAAATCGATCCACTAGAAATAAGTGACAGCGCGCTGAATATTAGCGCTCATGATTTACACTTACTTAAATTGTCCTAGAAGGCAACCCTCCATTATGTTATATTTATGCCAAAACTGCTGAACTTGGAGACGTTACAAGCAAAAAAACTGTAAAATGTTTTACATGATTACTTATTACTATCATGATATTTCATTTTATAACACACAAATCATAAAAAACTCACATAAATTAATAATGAACAAGAAAAAACTGCTAGCTATTTTAAGTACGTTAAAAAAACACATGAAAATATTCTTGCAATTATTAAAAATATTGAATATTAGAAAATATTTTTATAGTTTTTATATGGCTGTTCTTGAACCTTATAAAATTATTTTGTGTAAATAAAGTTTCAATTTATTATGGAAATAACCTTTATTACCCTCGTTTAATTCTATCTGTAATGATTAAGTTAATTTTATTTTAGGTTCCAAAAACAGTAAAATTGTGATGTTCGCAACTCATTATGCGAAACTATGGGCTATAATGTTCTTTAACAGCGGCAATTAACGCCATTGCCTATAAACTCTGTAAGCTGAAGTGTGTGGGGTAAATGTACGGTGATACGATTTATTTTTTACCTTACAAGACGCTGGATGGTTCTTTTTTGCTGGTTTTGAGTGAATTCCATTGACCTGTGCCTTTGGTATTATTGCCAAGCCAGAAGAGGAAATGGAGTAGAGTGTGATTGCCAGCTGCACGGTACCTACCTCCATTGAACTACTCTTCTTCCTACCCACATAAGGTTAACGCACTGTTCACTTAAACGCTTTGATATGCCATACTGAACTACTTTCGAATATGCCGACACTGGTAAAAATATGTAATCAAGTTATGCAAACTTTTATATACAAAATGTTTTTAAACTGCATGTCGAAATTCAAACCACAACATCAACCATAAATCCTAGCAGCAAAATGTTCGAGAAATTCGTCTCGTATTTCAAAATTGAAATTGAAGTTCGGCAAAACAACGCCGGGAATCCGCAATGTCATGTACCAGTGAGCAGTACAAGTTGCGTATCACGCAGGCGAACTGAACTAGCGCACGCCATACGGAGAGCGCCTGTATATAGAACACCATAAACGCAGGTGAAGGCTGTTCAAGAACAAGTGAGCACTTTATAAGTGAACCTTAAAAAAAAGTCACTTCCTCTGCATGCATATATTTCAATGGGCGCACTCAGTCACCTTCGCCCAGAAAAGTTGGTAACGATGGATGGAAAGTAGTTCTATATCTTAACTTCGAATAAAAACTGTTAGTTAACCATTTGTGATAACTTTAAATTATTTATTTCAACTTTAAACTTTCTGTTTCTTTTAATGCATCGAAGTGTAAAAAATGAACACATTTGTTAAGTATTGACTTTCCTAATAATTTCACAGTTTCACTTGACCGACGCATGAATAAAGTTACGAGGTCCATGGCAACGTTAACCTTACATAAGGAGGAGGTATACACAACGCGTATACAAGTAGATCTTAAGCAGGGTTTTCAAAAGTGCTCATTTTATTGTGAACAGCCTACACGTGGGCGCCGCTAGTGGTTGCCTGATCATTCACGTGTGTCAAACTACATGGACCATGGGATATTAGCAATTAAGCGGTTACGCTGCCAGAAGTGATTGCATTTTATTTCCCACAACACACAACCAGCAATATTGTCGATGTAGGGTTTGCTAGTGTACCAGATTTTTCGTTTTGTGTATAAGTAAATGGGAAAATTGCAATATTCATAGAATAAATATAACGGAGTAGAATATTTCTATTTGTAGTGTATTAGAACACCCACGTAAATAATGCACTTCGTCCACCGCACTTCAGTGAATATATAACTAAATGTGTTGTTTAGTAATCTGCCGTTAAAATCAGTCTGGCAAAACGTTTACTTACACAATTAATTTGTTGAAATATACAATATAACCCTAGTTACTTTTTTATATCAGCCATATTTTATCCTTTGACCACCTTTTTGAATAAATATTCCCATCTAAGTAATAAACACAGTGCGTATATTCCATCCTACTCGCAAGTTAACGTCTAATATTGTAATAAAACATACTTATTGAATATTATTCCACATGAAAGGGCTTTCAAAAGTGCTCACTTTACCGTGAAAAGCCTAAAAAAAATATAATTTTTAGGTCTTTTCTGCGTGGTGTCCCGTAAGGAAAGGGTGAAAAATACAAAATTTTTTTGATTACAGCTATACTCATTTCTCATTTAAATTCGTACGGTTTTTCCATTGAAATAAGCTTGCTCATAAACACTCAAAGCCAAACACGGTTTTAATTTTTCTGCTTGTACTTATGAAAGCCATTTGAGGGCATGAATAATATTTATAGACTATTCACGGTAAAATGAGCACTTCAGAAAGCCCTGCTTAAGATCTACTTGTATGCACGTTGTGTAATCTTCCGCTTTATTTAAGATTAACTTTATATATTCATGCATCTGTCAAGTGGAACTCTGAAATTATTAGAACAGTAAATATTTAACAAATCTACTCATTTTTACACTTCGATGTATTAAAAAAAAAGAACATAAAACGAAATAAATAATTCAAGTGATCAGAAATGGTTGCCTAACACTTTTTATTTGACGTTAATATACGGAACTACTTCCCATCCATCGTTACCAACTTAACTGGGCGCATGTCACTCAGTACGCCCGTTAAAACATATGCAGGTAGGGACAGTGACTTTTTTCTAAGGTTGATTTAAAAAGTGCTCACTTTATCCCGAACAGCCATTACGAAATAAAGTTAATACTTAAATTTTTTGGATGGGCCAATTATATATCACAATTCCAGACAAACGAATTTTCAAACATAAATAAATAGAATTTTTCAATTTACCACAAGCTTAAAAGTGACCTCTTTGGAACACCAGCGCACCTTGCGGCGGAGGATTTCCCTACGCCAAACTCTCCCGTAAGAAATTCCGTTTTGTTCCCGACCATTATAAATAATAACGTACCATTATAAGCAATAACATACCATTATAAACAATAAAATAACATTATAGACAATAACATAATCTTGTATATTGATGTCCGAATCCACAAAGACATCAATATTACATATACACACTATAACAAATAAACGAAAGGAACAACACCTACACTAACAACATTACGCTGAAACCATCACAACACAAACACAAACATCAAACACATGACGGACACCTCACAAAAACGACAACCGTCGGTTCAAGGGTGGAGACAGAGGAATTTTAACTTTTGACATTTTCAAACTATAACGTAACCTTTTCTTCTAGACTGTAACAAAATATAATTTTAAACCTCTGTAATTTTAAAACGTAATTTTTTTTTTTTTTTAATTTTTATACCACGACAAATTTAAGTAACTAAGACCAGTCATGGTCTTCGGCTGGGTACCGGTACCACTTTCGATATGTTCCGTTCTGTTCCGGCATACCTGCGCGCGGGGCAGGCGGTCACGCAGACGCCGTCGAGCTGCACGTGCCTGCAGGCGACGCAGTCCGTCGCGGCGGGCCCGCTGCAGCCTCCCGCGCACTCCGCGTGGCAGCCATCTCGAGGACGCCTCTGGCAGGCGTCGGCGTCGGCGCCCCAGCAGCGATTGTCCGCGCAGTGCCCACACCTCTGCGTCGCCGCGCACGACGTCGCGTTCTGCAAACACGCGCCACCAGCTCTCACACTGTCGAAGTTTCACCCTCCGACTATACAGTAAAAACTCTGTTAAGAAGTTTCTGAAAGGACTGGAAAAAAAAAAAAAAAAAAAAACTTATTAACCAGGAAAACGTCTTAAAAGGGTAAAGTTACACATGTGCAGATGGACAATGTGCACAATTATTCAACCTATTAAGCAGGAAAACTTCTTAAGTGGGAACTTATTAACAGGGTTTCACTATTTGAAAACAAAATTTGAAGACAAAATACTGCCATCAAATTTTTCCTTCCAACAAATTTCATCAAATAACGTTGAGTGTGTTTGAAAAGTGGTGTCACACCGACAATTTTTTTTTTTGTTGGGAGAATTTAATTTGAATAGTTATTTAAACATTATTTTCATAGTAAGGTATTGCTTATGTTTTTTTTTTTTTTTCACGTAGTCCATAATGCCGGAATCACATAGCCCCGACGCGTACGACACGACGGCCTATACCCAATGAAATACAAGATAGATCGTCGTAAGCCCGACCGATTTTGCCGTCCGAGCAGCAATTTCGGATTAGAAATTATTTATATTCTTCGTCGAGTCGTGCGACACGACGCACAGGATGTACAACATTGCAAAATTAAATTGTATTGCAAGATTTCCCTACAACGGTAAATTCGCAACTCAAAAGAAAAATAAATTGAAAATTACTGTATCTAACTCTTAAAAATAATGATTTTACCTTTGTATGCATCAGCGATACCAATTGGTACCATTATGAATTACAAATTTCCCTCATGTTCGCCGCCTTTGAAGCTAACCTAGCCTATCAGCGCCTTCTAAATAGTTAGGTTAAATGCCGAAACTGTAGTGTTGGTCGTGCTATGTAAATTCAAGTAAGTCACATTGAAATGTGTCGTGGTTACGTTTTTGGTCGTGTTGTGCTGTGTTGGTCCGGTCTATGTGATTCCAGCATTATAGGAAGAAACGTAAGGAATGTTGTGAGATTTATTTTCGCTTCTTTACTAAATTCGAATTTTATTTAACAAAGATTTTTCCTGCACAGTGAAATTTAATGCCTCTGATTTCGTAGCATTATGTGCTGCATTCACACAGAATAACATTCATGCCCAGGCAGCTTCTACATGAATGAGTTATCTTTACAACCGACTTCATTTCCAGCAATTGTTCGTTGTTTTGAACATCAATTTTTTGTCATGCACGATTATGATTGGCTGAGACCGTCAAACATGAAATTAATTTTACAACCGGTCCGATCTTCAAATGTTTGATGGAAACTGAAGCCATTCAACGTCCTCAGACAAATATGGCGGCACTTATGACGTTTCGGTGATGGTAAAACTGTTTGACGGGAAAATTGGACAGTGTGACAGGCGCTTAAGATATGCGAGTAAAGGCTGTTCACGATAAAGTGACCTTTTCTGAAATAAACCCTAGAAAAAAGTCATCGCTCCCACCTGCATATATTTTAACGGGCGCACTGGGTGACATGCGCTCTGTCATGTTGGTAACGATGGAGGGGGAAAGTAATTTTATATATTAACGTCGAACAAAAAGTGTCAGGTAACCATTTGTGATAAACTTAAATTATTGCTGTCACTTTCTGTTTTCTAAAATGCATCAAAGTGCAAAATAGTCAGATCAGTAATATATGAACTTTTCTAAAAATTTCACAGTTTCACGTGACCAACGCACGAATAAAATGATGAGTGAATGACAATATCAATTTTCCACGAGGCAGAATAATACACAACGTGCATACTGGTAGATCATAAGCAGGAAAAGTGCTTAGTTTAGAGTGAACAGCCTATAGTGACTACATTTTTGGAACGGTGATAAACATTGAGAATGACTAAGAGAATGACACCACTACACGTTGGTGAGATCAATGTTCAAAGTTTGGCGAAGGGAACATTTTTCACCACTAGTTAAGCGCTATGGTCGCGTGTGTAGGCCGTACCATATGATCGCTTTTTCTACCTTACAAAACAGGATAATTGCAATAATCATAAATTTAATACTAAATAACTACGTAACAAAATAAAATATTTTTTTATAATTATTCATGTAGCTTAAAACTTTATTTAAAAGTTGCCTTTGGAAACACTGCGCACCTAGCAGCGAAAATTTTCCCTGTTCCAAACTCTCCCATAAGAAATCTCGTTTTAACCTGGGTAGAATTAACCTTACAATGACACACAAGTCGCCATGACAAATATCGGTGACTTTGTCACAACTTGTCACTACTTCTCATTTTCCCTTATTTGATTTATTGCGCCTTCTCTGTAGAGCACTTTCTTAAACCACGATAATAAGCGGTCTGGATAACATTTTATAAACCAATTCGAAACATTGTAATGTACGTAGAGCCAAACAAACCCTTAGTTCCACCAACGAAATTGGGGCAATTAAATAAGAACAACATTTTAGTTTTGTTTCAACAACAAAATATTTAACTGCCCCTTTATAGACAAATAATTTGTTTGCTCCAAATAAACTACGTATGTTTAATTCAACAAAACCTTTTTCTCAGTGTGTCTTCCACCACGTGAGGGACTTCCGTATTGGATGCATTTCTCTGCTGTGTGCGGAGTGCGTCATTAAATCCACTTAATGTGCGACGTCGAATATATAGGCTGTTCAGAAAGTAAGTTCCCGAGTACAACGCCTGCAGAACAAGGGTGTTCGATAATGTGTGTAGGACAAGTTGCATAGGATCTATGCGCGCGACGCTGCGTATGTGATACTTTAGTTTCGCTCACCTACGACCTAGGCAACTTGTCATGCACGCTATTCACGATAAAGTGAGCACTTTTGGAAGCTTATTCATTTGGAATAATAGCCAATAAATATTTTGTATTTTAGTAATAGACGTTAACTTCCGAGTGCGTTGGAATATATTCACTGCGTTAATTACTTACATGTCAATATTTATCTAAAAAGGTGGTTAAAGGACAAAAAAAAATGGCTGAAAGTGAAAAGTACCTATGGCATCAAAAATTGCTCACTTTACCGCGAACAGGCTATACATGCATGATGGCACCGCCTTGTTCTGCAGGTGTTGTTCGCAGCATCTTTGAACACAATTATTTAATATAAAAATACGTTTCCGAATATGAGTGTATAGGCCTTTTGTGTTACTACTGGTCAAAAAGAAACCATGTCTCTGAGTTTGGGCACCGAGTTTTATAACATTCTGTATAGACCATCGTTGTGGACAGCAGAATTTAGCGAATTCATTTTAAGACAAGCTAGACTTGAAACATTTGCCCGCAGCAGTTACGTTTGAAATTGGCTCTCAGGTTTGTTAGCCACACCCTGCAGAACTATGAGCCAATAACAGACCCGGGTGAAAACGCGGACAGAATCACGTGCCTCCTGGTCTGGGGCAGCATCCAATGAACACGTGGCTGAGGCTCCGCAGTGCATAGGACAGCGAAGTCTAGCCTGCGGGTTGTTGAATGCGCGAAATTTTCCTATCTGTATCCATCATGCTTGAAAGGAGTTAACAGCAACACACATCCCTTACTCTTGACGTGATGCACCGAGGCGCCATCGTATAACATCGACGTACGTGCTTAGTGGTAATACAAAGGTCGATGGTTGCAGAGTGGTATGCTGAGGACGTCCTACAGTTCCTCACGTGCTGCTTTCCCTGGCCGAGTGGCCGAGTGTCCGTGAGTCCGTTCTCAGGAAGATAACGCTCGCTCGGACACAGTTTTGGTTTTCCGTGGCCTGCTCACGTCGCCTGATCGTCGCCCATCGGAAGTTTCGGGAACCAGACGGGACGCCGTCTTCCTTCATGTCGACGCACTCGTGATTTGCAGAATAATTTACGACAGCAGTGGGAAAGCGTGCCGCAACTGCAAGATGACATAAGGCGTTTTTGAGATTCCATGGTCGATAGTATCGACGCGTGTATCCAAGCACGAGGCGTTCCGAAGAGGTACCAAAGGAGTCGAAACTAAACAGTCGTCGATAAGTAGTGCTACATAGTGTTACGAGTCGCCTGTGGCGCCGTGCGGGCAGGCGAGATAAGAGGCAGGCGATCGAGCGGCGACCACTATCAGTTCCGAAGCGAGGCCGACAATATATCACTTTTTGCGGCGCGACGCTGCGTGACCCTGGTTGTAGAGAATTTCTCGTTTATCTGAATAATGCTCTAGATTACTGACCTCGTCTCTCAGCGCAACTCGGGGTGTGTTGAACCTTCGAGATGGTCAGGGCCGACGTTGATTTACGTGTGACAGGCCTTCGGGCCGGGAGTAGAGTTTCGAGTTGGAGTGGCTCAATGGATGACTGGCGGGTTTCCGAGAGATAGAGAACGAGCAGCGAGAGAAGACCAGCGGAAGGGAAGACTGCGACTGCAAGTAGCAATCAGTGGAGTAGGAGGCTGGCTGGTTGGACTAAGTGCGTGTGTGAAAGACATTTGAACTGATGGAAACAGATATACTGAACACATGCTAGTAGTGGGTAGAGTTAATTAACTGTAATCAAGAGACATTAATAAGGACGTTAATTAAAGTTGAAATAAACAGTAAGTATTGCGCTCACTGTTAAATAGAGAGAGAGATAGAGAGATAGAGAGAGAGAGAGAGAGAGAAAGAGAGAGTAAAAGTGGATACAGCTAATTGATGTTGTACAAGTACCAGAGTGAATAAATTAGAAATAAAATTTAGTTTCTTTTATTTATTTATTTTATTAAGACCTGCATCCCTCACGTACACAGATACGCTCCGCGGGCGTCCTCAGCACGTAACAATAATAATGCGTGTTATTAGCATCCCTGCTTGTTTTAAGAATTTTTATTTTAAATCCTGTAAATCTTAAAAAAAAATAACAAAGCGGGACCTATAAAAGTATATCCGATGGAGGTTGCAAAAAAAAAAACCTAATATCAATAACCTGTGAATTTATATGTACGTAAGATTACAGCTCGAAATATTATTGAAATAAAAGTAGATTTTCTTAGTTACTAAGTAGGCCTATTCTGCTTAAATATTTAAAATTCGCAATAAATATGAGTTTTCTTTATTACTAATAAAGAAATGTTTTTGATAAGTCATTATTTCAGATATTGTGATACATGTTAAGATTAACTGAGATGTTCAAATTAATATCTTAAAAATAATTGTGGCAAATCCTTTAAACTATCGAAAGATAACAGTTTTTTTTCCAACGAATTTTTTAGACCCCACAACAAAGATTAAAACGGGGTTAAAGTGAAAATGAACTAAATTTTTTAATTTGCAACATAGTAATAGGTATTTATTTTTACTCAATTAAGACCACGATTAGGAGGTGAAAACTTAGTTTAAAAACTTTTTTTTTTTTACCACTGTGAACTCAAACTTTGTGACAACATTTCAGAACAACTGATATCCAAATTGCGAAAACTGCGAAGTACTTGTCAATATCATCTTATCTCCCTGTCCATAAAACAAATACTTATAATCAATGCACAGAACATACGCACTAAAACGCCAATTGGTGGGATCCACCTAGGCCTATACGAAATGCCGCGTAAATTGCACAGTCACATTATGGCGATTTAAAGTATCTGTTTTAATATGACTTTTTTTTAATGTGCAACGTTAGGATTTAAACATTTAAGGTGAGAATAAAAATTAAAAACACAGTCAAAAAGTTTGCCCTTCGACTATTTTGGTAAGTAATATTTTTATTTTTATTTCCGCGTTAAGAAATTTTAACTATTATTTTACTGCCACTAATGTGTAATGCCAGTAATTTTAAACTTTATACTTGGCAATCCATCTTCAAATACCGAGTTAACTTAAGCAGCAAACAAAAGGTGATCTGCCGGTTTGCCGAGTGGAAAATATGGCCGGGTTTATAAAGTACACAACAAACGTAAGAACGCAACGACGTAACGTAAGAAAGTTACGATCGTTTATAAACATCGCTCGACGCAAGACGCCACCAACATTATAAAATGAAAATACCAAACTAGTACAAGCATTTATTTCCACGATGTTTTTCAAACATATTTGTCTAGGATAGTTTCTTTTTTTTTTTGAGGTTTGTGAATTTACTGACAGTGTTTAAATTCCTGAATAACAAATTTCTAAGCACACTATTAAATTTTCTTAGCACGATGGCGATGATATACATATTAATACTCTTTATTGTCGATTCAACGCATAAATGTAGGCATAAATTCATTGTCAAATTATATAATAACAATTGTAAATCACTGCCTTCTGTGCGAGCGTAAAACGATTTCGCGATCGATAGCGGCTAATTTAGAAGGCGGGAAACACAAGCGAAAATGCGAGAAGTTGATCGACTGTTTGCGTCTGGTCTCTGCGTTTCTTGTGTGTTTGTGTTTATTGCGTGGTTTATGAACCCGGCCTGGTCTTGAGCATCTGAGGGTTGCGGGATGTGGGGGGTCCGAGGGGCCGAGTCTCACTCTTGACAGATACAACGAAGATGCCAGGGAAATACGAGACTGAATCCCTACAAACATGCTTACCAGGAGCAGACTGGCGTATTTACAGATTGGACGGACAAAAAGCACCCCCTCGAGTTTCTTCCTGAAATTGGTTTAATCTGAAGTATTTCAGCAGAGGTCCGAGATAACGACGGCACACGACGCGTCTCTGGCTGAGTTCCAGACTTCTAAGAGGAAGAAGAAATACTTGTACCGGGAACAGACCAAGGTTCAAGAATTTCTGTAGAGCGTCTCACTCTTAGATTGCAGTATGCGGGGAAATGGACATTCACTCTCTCTTTTTCCAATGCACTATTTCTGTCGTCAACGCTGTCCTTGCTCCTGCGGGCGCTATTGGCTGAAAAGTTATCTTTTTTGCAACTTCGAAAAAGAAAACTCTATATGTTGCGTGCGCGCCGTCCAATCACAATGATAGGGTTTCTCGCAGGCTTCAGTTTCAACGGAGTCGCTTAGCTTTGTTTCGCAGGATTGGATTCCTTTAGGAGTTGGCAGGGAGATAAACAGATAAAAGTTGTGTTAATCAGGCCGTTTCCTTCGCCGCCCATTTGTTTCTCAGTTTGCCAGTTACGTCACAAAGCTGAAGCACTCTGGCAACAGTGAGCGCAATATGCCCTGTACTGCACTCTAAGCTGAGACGGACTATAACTAGCTATCTCATTCACAGCAGCATGACAAACACATATTTTTCCTGACGCTTTGCGCTCTCTATCACTACCTTGTTCTTTCTCTCTCTCGCTCCCCCGGCATTTCTCTCCCCCTCTTCCCTTCTTTCGATATTTCTCGCTCACCTCTCTCGCCCCCCCCCCCCTTTTTTTCTGACCATGATAATTCTTGTTCTCTTGCTATTTCTCGCTCTTCCACTCTCGCCCTTTCTCTCGCTTTCTCTCTTGTTCTCTCTCGGAGCCGCGGTGGTGTACAGGTCAGGCAACTCTCACCCCACCTAGGCGAATCGTGTTCGATTCCCGGCGGGGTCGCACCCAAATTTTCGCATGTGGTAATCGTGCCGGACGATGCCGCTGGTCGGTGGGTTTTCTCGGGGATCCCCCGTTTAGCCTGCCCTTGCGTTCCGGCGCTGCTCCATACTCATCCCACTTCACCCTCGTCGACTCTTAAGACCTCGATCTTAAAAGCCGCCCAAATCTTTCCACTCCACTTGTTCTTTTTCTCTTAGTTTTTTTTTCTTTTACAGATTCACTTCAATGACGTATGAATGAAGTGATCGGGTTCACAGCAATGTTTATTTTACACGTGGTGGAAGGACACAAAGTAAGCAGTAAAGTATATCCTTGGCAAGGCTTTCAAAAGCATCGAATTGACACCGCAAACAACCTATAACGCAGCGTGTTATTCTCTCACCTTTGCTTTTTGCTGCACAGCTCATCTGTATTCTCCTTCACTTTACAAAGACGCAACTATTTCAGTACAGTTTCGGTCAGCTGATTACCTGGTTTTGGCCGAAGTGATGCTGCATGTTGCCCAGCCGGGACCACTCGATGGTGTCCACGAAGCACAAGTTCGTGTTCTTGTAGATGTTCACGGCACCGCGCATTATCGTGGTCAGGCTGTATAACCCCACCTGAGAACAATGACGTTACCCCTTTAATTACAATAAGTCATTTCAATTGGTAAATTGGCTTCAATCAGAAGTTACATGCTATGTAAAATTAGTATTGTATTATAACAAATAATTGTTTGGAAACTAGGCGCGAAGGTATATTTTTTTTTTTACACTACACGAAAATTAGAGCAAAATTTACAACACGTTACTGTGGAACGTGAAAAAAAAAAGTTGCATTTTTATAAAGAAAATACTTTAGAATTTAGTTTTTTTTAAATACTGAGATAGTAGAAAGATTTTGTATATTTCATGAAGTAGTGTATCGTACACAGCACCGATTGTGCAATATTTATGCATTGAGAAAACTCTGACCAGTCAAAACAGTCTTTAGCCTATTTTTCTCCGGAAAAAAAAAAAAACGTTTTCTTTACACCAACCTTTTCTCAGAGAGTGTGTATGACCCTTCAAATGCTTTATGTTGATATGGCCTGTTTCTGAAAGAAACAGCAATTTCATTTTAACATGGTATACTCTGCATTGCTAATTTGGTAATTAAACATGTCTAACCGCCTCTTTCATTCGACAGAACCCCATTATTTTAAGGTATCACGAGAAATTAGGTACCCACTCGTTGCTTGTTATAGGCTCTCCCAACAGGCATTAACCGCTAATAAATATATCTTATTGCAGCCTCAGGCATTAAATTTTAATGGTAGTGAAATGTATACACTGTGTTTATTGGTCACATTGCAATGTATATATTAAAAAGCATCAGGAAGATGAAAAATGGATGAAAGGAAAAATTTATAAGGGCCTTAAAAAGTGCTCACTTTACCGTGAACGGCCTATAACTGAGTGAGCCCAAGCCAACACAAATAACTGGTTGTTACTTATTAAATCATGAAGCTATCGAGCCAGTATGTCACCAAAACACTCTTTTAGGGTTTACACATTAAGGGCGAGAATTTAATTGATTGCTCGTTTTTGATAAAACACAATATAGTGTAATTTTACATATGTAATAAATAAACATTGCGAAGTAAGTTTTTCGTGTGGTTAGATTCTCAAAAAAATTTAGTGACTTCGGAATATTTTATTAAATATACAATTTTAACACAATATAAAAATTACACTGATGGCCTTTAAAATTGCGACACCAAGAAGCAGATACCTGAATGATCCACGTTGGGGTAAGGTAGGACAGTGACACGATTAATTGTTAAGCTGAGTGGCGATACTGATACGCAGTATGCAAGTGGAGGTCGGGGAGCCGCTGAGAGTTAGTAGGATTGTGTTTCCCCGCCGTTCGTGCCACGGACGTAGTAAGGATTTCGCATCGAAGAACATGGCAGCCATACGAGCAGGTTTCCGCCTAGAACCGCGGGAGACTCGTGGATTATCGAGATTATTGAATATCCTACCGAAAAATCGGTTCTCGGATTGGAAGAAACGCAACTACAGTGAAGAGGATACGAGATCAGCGTGTCGAGAAGGGATGGGCTGAGCGAAGTGCCCGAAACCAAAGGCCATCTATTCAGGCATGTCGCACATCCATTTGTCTCCGCGCACTCGGTTCGTCGTCGTCCGCAGCATCAGCACATTTTGTCCAGACGCCCGTAGCTGCAGCTGCCACTGACTGCTTACCACAGGCGCGTGCGACTGCAATAGTGCGTGGAACGTCGGGCATGGAGGCACAAACGACATACAATTGTCTTCACCGACGAATCCTGCTCCTATTTGCAGCACCACGATTGTCACATCCGAGTCTGACGGCTCCATGGCGCATGCCTGGCCGAGTCCTGAATAACGCGCCGTCATACCGGCCCAGCACCTGGGATAACGGTCTAGTCCTGCTCTCGCCTAGTCCGTGTTCCTGGTACGCTGACCAGCAATCGTTTCATCGCGGAGGTGTTGGAACCTGTTATTGTCCCCTATATTCAGGGCCAACCTAGGACCCTCTACCAGCAGGACAATACGCGAACACACGTGGCACACATCGTCCGATGGCTCCCCCCGGATGTCAACCGTGTCACGCTGCTTCCTTTACCTGCGCGTTCACCGGATCTCTCGTCCATCGGAAACGTGTGGTCCATGGTTGCACAACGACTTGTTTGCTACAGGGCACCCAAGTGACACCCAAGTCTCTTCTTCTCAATGACGCGTCGTGTGGCAGCGGTTATTGCCGCCCGTGTTAGAGTCACACAGTGGTCTTATTTCACCATGTTCTGCAAGCCATGCCAAGCTGCAAGATTAATCGTGCAACCTGTGTCTGACAGATATTCTGTCCAATAAATCTGGTTGTGATAGCTTACGTCCTTCTTGGTGTTTCTATTTTTAATGCCCATCAGTGTACATTTCATAAAACAGAAAATGGTAGCACGTTCCGTTTGACTCTGTCTACGATACGATAACTTTTAAAATTTAGAGTTGGTTTTTTCGAAAGTAAATTACACATGTTAATAATCAATCTGATATAATTGCAAAACAATTATGGCCACCATCCTAAGAGACAAATGTTAAGCTGAATTTTGCGTCGACAGTTATGCAGGAAATTGCGTTTCCCATTTTCCCTCAGCTTGACTGGGGAAGAGCTTAATAAGATGACTACGAACGATGTCATTGAATTGTTGGAATGGTACGAGTTGGTTGAGCGTTGCCAAGTAATACGTATAGATTCAATAGCGTTCTCTAATTAAACATAGTTGTATATTGGAATATTTGACCTGATATTTTCGAAATTTATAGTTTTAATTCGAGCAGTTTGCGTGGAAGTTGATACATGAGGGTAACCAAAATAATCTTTTTGGTTAACTATGGTAGGTTGACACTATCATTTTACTTGGCCCTCAGAGCTAAACGTCGTGCAACAACTCAGAAAATACCCATGGGATGATAAAGTTTATATTACACACTGTATTAGTATTTGGTTTAATTTTTTTTGGTAATTATGACCAGCAACCATGACATTATCAAATTTTTTGTTGCTTAATAAAAGTTACGGAAATGTAATGTTAGCTAACACAATATTTCCCAACACAGCTATTAAATACTCCTTCATGGGGGTAAGTATGATTATTTTCCTTGTATGTAAAATACTATGAACTCCAAACTACCACTAATATTACTAAAGGAATTCGCTTATTCATATTGTGCTGATGACCTTTCAGTGGTATCTATACAAATACAGAGGACCTTAATCGAAATAAAATAGAAAATCAAGTGACAGTAAAATAATTACAATTTAGTGGTTTACGAAACAAACGTCAGAATGACAGAACATTTCAAACATCACGTGTGATTATTATGGAAATTCAAGAATATCGCGAAGCATGGTTCGTCAACAAATGTACCTCACACTTTGCAGGCAGTTGCAGAAAACAATGAGAGGATAATTGCAGCAATAGCAATAAAACCAATTCGGCTGGAACGTAGAGAGTGACACAAACATGAGAAAGGAAAGCATACTGAAATTCAAATTACTTTGGTTACGATTCCGATAGCATTTTGCATAGAGCACACTTTAAAAGAAAAAATTGTATATCTACTTAAGATAAGTACAGTTATTAGTCATTATACCTAATACCAAAAGTTAAGACCGTAGCTGACTTATAATTTAAATTTTCTTTAAAAACATTTAAGAGGAATAGTTTCCATACTGGCGATTTTGGGACCATAAAATTGTGTCTACAAAAATCGTTGATTCCATACAAGTTCAGCAGTTTCCTGTCCATGAGAAATTTTTTCCTGTTTAAGAAACACTAGATGTTTGGATGTGAGAGAGTATTTCCGTAGGCGAAAGAATTACACAGATGCAAGGTAGGGTTACATGCATCAATTTCTGAGATACCAAGCCAAAAGCAAAAAAAGAAACTATAAGCGCGCGAATTCTGTCCTGCTGAAAATATCTCGATGACTCTGCACAAGTTAGCATTTTTTTTGTATTTTATAATCTGTGCACTGATAACTGAACTGCACCAATCAGGGGTTACTCCGCGTTTGGTTAGCTGAAGCTGAAATTGAAAACGGAGGGATATTCTGGGACTGAAAGAATTGTCCCGTATGGGCATACGACGGGACGTCATGTATCAGGTATCTCAGACGTCTTCGAAAATAAACCAAATATTAATAAACACAGGTTCAGTAATTAACTACTTCCACGACTACAGATGCGTTCACAACCGTTCGTCGCACCCGTCAGTCGCCCGTCTGTCAGCCGTCACTCAGTCATCCAAATGTTTTTTTTTTTGTCCGTCAGTTGAAAACGACTGGCAACAATTCGTCGTCCATCCATCCATCCTTCTGTCCGACAAAATTTCAGCGTGACAACTTAACATCGCGATATTTCTTTCGTAGAAGGTATATTTTGGTTGGAAATACATTTTCAAGAGATAAACATTTTGGGGAAATAATTTGTTTTACGTGATAAAAATGTATGCTGATTAATTGTTTACGTTTTAAATTCCTGAATTTACCACCAAGATAAATAAACACATATCCACCGCCTTGCTTTTTATTTCAAAGTGCGTATTCGCGTCTACGGAATATCGTCGGAAGGCGGTGGCCCATCCGTCGGTCCGTCGAAAGTTAAAGTTTGAGATATATTTGTCGGATTGACGGCTAGAAAAATAGTTGCCCTGCGATTGGTTGAACATCGCGTGAACGACGGACGGGCGGGCGACTGACGGACGGAACAGATGGATGCGAGTCTAGCTTTAACCCGGAGCAGAACATGCTTCAGCCAATCAAAAAAGCTGGTCGAGCCTGCAGTGCTTTTAAGTGTATCTTGTCTCTAAATCTTTTCGCGAAATATCACTGCCCCTACCCTTTGTCACCTAATTAGAAATATCGTTCCTGCGCGCGTATTTGAAATGCAGATCGTGTACCTACCATAAATCCCATTATCTCCAGCGTAATCATACACTCAGGGATTACTGCACTGGCTTTTATGAACACGTGTTTCTTCGCTACACAGCAACTTTGACTCCTCGTTCTGAGAAGCTTTGTATGTCGTGTCAACAGATAAGAGACGCGCCAGTGACTTGCTAGAATACGCCATACGTCAGTCACTTCATACTTATAAATAAACAATTCACAGGACCTAAGTTAAAACGGCTTTCTTTTTATTTACTTATTTATTTGTTTACTTATTAACTTCTGTAGATACTGCTTTTGAGCTAAGTAAGCTCCAGGACGTGGACTAGGTACAGGTCAAATCATTACAAAAACTGTAACAAATTTACATTGAAATCATGACACACAAATACAATACAGTAACCAGGCAATATAACCATAATTTGTTCATATCACTAATACGACACCAAAAATAGGGTGAGCAAGGCAGTGCAGTGGTAAACAATTCGACTCTCATTCGTGAAATCCCGGGTTCGATTCCCAGTTCGGACATCCTGATTTCGGTTTTTCCAGGGATTTCCCAAAATCATTCCAGCCGAATGCTGGGACAATAGCTTAAAACAGGCCCCTGGCCGATTCCTTTTCAATTCCTGAATAGTAATGTTCTTTACTAAGGGCTTATTGACATTTAGGGGCACGCAATACAGTAAATAAAAATATACTACCTAAAAGCTGTTCACGATAAACTGAATACTATTGGAAGCCTTACTTAAGATCTAGTTGTAGGCACGTTGTGTATTTTTACACCGTATGTAAAATTGACATTACCATGGGCCTCAGCACTTTATTCATGTGGTGGTCGAGTGATACTGTAAAATATTTAGAAAAGTAAATATTTTAGAAATTAGCTTTTCATTACATTTATTCATTAAAAAAACAGGACACAAAAAATAATTTCAGTATTCACAACTGTATGCTTAACACTTTTAATTCTACGTTAAGACATGGAACTACTTTCACCCCATCGTTAGCAATATCATTGGGCGCGTGCAACTCAGTGTGCCGTTAAAATATATGCAGATAAGGGCAGTGACATTTTTCAGAGGTTGATTTCAAAAGTGCTCACTTTGTCGTGAACAGCCTTTATTCGGCTGCATGACTACAGTGCAGCTAGTCCGTTTCATGGTTACTTCCAACTTTTCTGAAACCCTGCTAAAGTTCTACTTTCAGGATATTCCTCCGCATCGTGCAAGCAAAGCTTAAACAAGTATAGAAGATTACACAAAAGGAACTGCGCACTACATTCGTGCTCACTCAGTGTAATAATAACCTGCGTTAGTACTATTTCTTAGCAGGCATTGCCAACACACCTGTGTTCCCACTGTTTTTATTCATATTGATTATAAATTAAATATTATAATTCACAGATGAAAAAATATAAGTAACATCTCAATTGTACCGAAGATAAGGTACTTTTACTTTAACATAAGTATGAAACACATGTGATACACGGCAAATTGCGGAACTAACCAAACGTGCCATATGTACATGGGGTGATTTTCCAAAGGTTTGACTTAAAAAGTGTGAAGGAACCGCAAATAGACTAAATACAAAACACCAAAATCAGTCGGCCGTTACTTTTAAGAATAAGAAAGCTTTTACAAAAATTGTATCAGCCACTTACTAAGAAATTCTATCCTATAATAGATTAAAAACGCCCTATATTTATGGACGGTCATGGCCACCATCTGGCCAATCATGGCCCAGAGAACATTCGATAATAGTCTTGTGACGTCAAAAAACTTCTCGGTAGGTGCCGACTTCCGTCCACGTGACCTCACTTCCGGCGACACGGCTGCCGCTCGAAGATCCAACGTCCGCAAGCTTACCAGTATACCCTCGCTATTACCATACCACATATTTTGGTGGTCATTTGGCCCAGGACAAAACTGTTTCTCATGCCTAGGAAATGTTTTTATTTTTTGCCAGGGTTGGTGGAACAAATTTGTAAAACAATGCTAGGATTGCCAAAAGGCAAAACCACGAAATGTTAAGTTAAGGAGTCCTTGTAGTGCCACAATAGCCAGTTTTCCTTGAATGTTTTTCGACCATTCCTCAGGACCACTGCTAGTTTTTCCTCTATACTTGTAGAGGTTGATACTTTCATTAAATTAATTTTTCTCTTTCCACTTCGGACCATGAAGTCAGTTGAAATGTGTAATTTACTTTGTCAAAAGCTTTTCTCGATTTTTGGGTCTCCCGTACACATACCGACAGATATATTAATGCTACATATTTTGTTAGCACTGAAATTAAATATTTTGCTGTTTCATGGAGGATCTAGTTGATACAGACTACACCATATTATCCCCAGGCTGATTTGGTGGAAAGATAAAACCGGAATCTGAAGGGAGCCTTAAGGGCATTTCAGACCGGTTCCCATAAAGACTGAAATATTGTGTTATACCAATTAACGTTAGCCTTTAACAATGTAGTAAGTTCTGCCACCCAAAAAGGTTCCAGCTGAATTATTTTTCGGGAGGAGACTTTTCCATCCACTCATTAATTCACGGAGTCTCCATTAATTCTTCTGGGATGCCATTGACCAAAAGGATCTTAAGGATATATGGAAGGAAGCCTTTCAATATATATATATATATATATATATATATATATATATATATATATATATATATATATATATATATATATATACATATATATAATATGCCGCAATAACACCAAGGAATGTTTATCAGAGTGGGCCCGTCTCATTAAAGTTTGGGGACAAGGTTTACCTTGAAACCCACCTTTTGAGCAATGAAGCAGCTCAAGTTAAATTAAGTACTTCTTAGAGGGAATTTTCACCTAAAGCCACTGGATTGGAATTGTGACATTTGTAGGGTAGTCTAATGATTTGTATGAATTTGATTTGCATATATATGAAGTTGATTTTTATACTCTATCATCTTGTATCATATGTTGTGTATCATCTTTTGAGGTTAATTTGTTTTATGGTATTTTCCTTGTGGGGAAGCCCAGAAGAAAATCGTTCTCTCAATGTCATGCTCATTTCGTAAGTGTTTTCATCTTCATGTAGTTTATAAGATGTTTCGTTGTCGTCATTTTTTCTAGGGTTTTCACCACCATATAGTTTGTAAGGTGTTTATAACGTTCAAGTTGTAATTGTGTTTAACTTTCATTTACGTGTAAGAGTGTATTTATATTTCTACAGTTTGGTAATTACCAAGAATTGATATCCATTAGACTGGTCTATTGGATAGGTTTTGTCTCTTACTTCAAGTCTGGAGTTATGATGTGGAACTTATATAATATTGGAGTTGTATCTAGTTGCATCTTCTTGGAGCTTTGAAATGCTTGCACTCGTCTGTCTTAATTGTTCCGGTGGACCTGTCGGAGGCTGGAGCTGTTGAAGATTTCTCCTGGCTGGTGTTTTCCCCGAGGATGGTGATCCGGGGACCTACCCGGGTGTGGCCAGCCCGACATAGTTCCTGGCATTTATTCAGATTCTACACCTAGAGCATCGTTCAGGAGGAGAGTCTGAGACAAGTGTCTCCATGCCCGCCTGCGACTGTCCGCTCAACGTACCGTTTGACTACGAGGCAGCGGAATGTTACGGTGTTCTACGTCCCGACAGAAAATACGTTCTTCACATAAAACACCTTTTTTATTATTAAAAATTTACACTACATTTCCTACACGCAATAGTAACACCAACCTGATTTGCGTGTTTGTTGGACGACTTGCCGTGTTTACTTTTGTTATGACAAGGGCCTTAACACCTGACATTTCACTCCACGATGCGGCATAGCCTCCAGCTGAAGCAAGCGCCGAGGGTATACTGGCGAGCTCGCGGATATCGGAAGCTTCGAGCGGCAGCCATGTGGCTCAGTGGCGCCACTGGTGACGTGGTCGCCGGAAGGGAGGCCTCGTGGAAGGAAGTCGGCACCAACCAAGAAGTTTTTTG
This sequence comes from Dryococelus australis, assembly GCA_029891345.1. NCBI lineage: Eukaryota > Metazoa > Arthropoda > Insecta > Phasmatodea > Phasmatidae > Dryococelus > Dryococelus australis. Next base: position 37,704,627 of record CM057004.1, read on the forward strand.
ACGTCGAAAGACTATTATCGAATGTTCTCTGGGCCATGATTGGCCGGATTTAAAATGTTGTGTTGTGGAGTAGAGGCAACTGTCCGATCCTAGAGTGTAAAACATTGGGAGGTGGTCGGTAGCCTCAGAGACCGACATTCCTCCTGGACTTCTACACAAATTAAGTAAACTGATATAATGTAACTTTGAACCTTCAGGTCGGAAAACAGGCAAGATGGCGGCTATGTCCGTCTATAAAGATAGGGCGTTTTAAATCTATTTAAGGATAGAGTTTCTTAGTACGTGGCTGATAGAATTTTTGTAAAAGCTTTCTAATGCTTAAAAGTAACAGCCATTTTGTGACCAAACGCGACTTATGAAAACTCAAGAGATTATTAAGTAAAATCTTAATGTTTTTTTAATAAAGCCATTTTGGGATAAAACTAATGAATCAATGATTTTAGATGGCTGTTTTAATTCTGAAATGCAGCAATGTTTTTATAAGATGTCATTTTTCAAGTAAAATAATACGAAAGTTAAGAAAATTAATGAGTCTGAATAATTTTCAAGTAACCGAAAAGAAAGACATATAAATATTAGTAATTACGGAACACTCGTCTAGAAAATCACTTTTGAGTGAGAATGTGAAAACTGCAGAATCTAACATTACGAAAATAATTGAAATGGCTGAATCTTTGTGAGATATTGTATTCATGAAACGTAAGTAGGAGCGATAAAAAGCAAACTTTCGTGTGAATGCTAGTTTATTTAGCCTGATAGCATAATCACATATAAAATATATAATATATAATCACCACTATTTATATTTTGGGTGATTACTTGTTGCATTAATTTTGTAATTCTAAAAGTAAAAGTTCCACTCTTTTTTCTATATTGCAATTAATAAAATGTAAAATAATTTATCCTAGGTGAATTTGTATTTCTATAAGCCCAAAATAATATGAATTCGCATTCATATGTCAACACTTATGAACCGTTGTATTGCTCCTGGGTATAATTTTTAAAACAAACAGTTTGATAAAATGAATCAAGTTATATTTTATATCTAATAAAGTACGCAATGTTGTGAGAGAATTCATGTGTGTTCTTGCCAGAAATCCTTACACTTCGTGGCTCTGTCTTATAGTCCTACAGTTGTTTTTGAAATATTTTCACTTGCGTTGCTGGGCTGTGTATAAGCCCCCTGTCACGCCCTTTGAGAAGGGCGTCACAATGGTAAAATGAGCACTTTTGAAAGCCCTGCTTAAGATATACTTGTATACACGTTGTGTATTCCTCCGCCTTATGTAAATATAACATTGCCATGGGCCTCAACACTTTATTCACGTGTCGGTCAAATGAAACTGTGAAATTATTAAATAAGGAAATACGTAACAAATCTGCTCATTTTTACACTTCGATGCATTAATAAAACAGAAAGCGAAATAAATAATTTTAAGTTATTACAAATGGTTACCTAACATTACTTGAAAACTGTTGGCTGCCCCCCCCTTTTTTGTGAAATCCTGATGATACTTACGATGCTGCACCAGTGGCATATACCATTATTAAACAAGATTACCCTACATGAAGCATCTCAAGAATACTGTACAGGACTTGAAGACGAGTACAAGTTAAAGTCTAGTAAAGCTACGGATCCGTCTGCGCGTACGGTCAATTGCGTCATTTTCAAGGTCAATTCCGATATCATCTGCGTGTGAACAGTCGCGCTGATGTACTTCAAGGCTAACGCCTTCGTAAGTGCGCTGTTGTTTGTGATATTATCATCAGATATCAATTATCGTGATAGGCTGCCTTAAGTGTTTGTCCGCTTACAAATTTATTTCTTCGATTAATAGATTTTTCTCGAGGAAAATTGCCCTGAAAAATGGGCTGTTCGTCGTACTCAGGTCTTACTACTAATATTGCCTAACATACTGTGACAATGTTATTGGTTCAAATGTAAAATGGCGATGTAGTGATAGGCAAGAAACACTTGGAGAATTTTTTGAAAGCTCCTTAGCAAACCAGAAATGTATGGCGGGTCTGCTGATTGCTTGCCAATATTGCCTTCATCTCTTCATTGCCTCTTTATGTAGCCCAGACGTGCGAAGTAGCTCCACAGAGGACAACCACTTAATGAAGTCTTAATGAAATGAGACCTTCGTTAACGCGTATCTACTTGGTGTATGTGATCTGTGCTAGTTCTGTTGGCATAAAATTATTCTCTTTGGTATGACGTGGCTCGCGTATAGGTGTTTCCTGTCTGCCAGGCATTGGAATTATTCAGTAACGATAAAGGCACCCCATTTGATCAAATTTTAATTTATGGTTAATTGATAAGTCTTTGGTAAAATCAGTAGGGTTTTCGCATCGTGTGACTGTGTGCGACAGAAATGTGGCAACACCGTTTGTTTATTTATTTGCTCCAACCGAACATTTAAATGGCAGCGACAGATTTCGCAATGGTTATAAGGCTCTTCGCTCAACTTCAACAATATGGCGATGCACTTGGCGTTTCTTTTAACTCTTTCAGACACCCTAATTTACTGTTTAAGGTATTGCAAATAAGACATTTTATTATGTGTGCTGTACTCAAGTCGACACAAAATTTGTTTTGTTGTGGCAACGCCTTGTGTTTGGCTACCACAATAGGAACCAGTCATAGTTTAGACAAGTACCATGGTTTAAAAATCATCCACAGGTAAGATCATTGGCCATTAAGCTTCGCAGTGTACTGCGAATGAACAGCACAGACAAAAATTTACTTCATGTGCATTATGTACACAATTATGTACATTGGGTATTAACGTGCTTGAAAGTATTTTGTGTTACATTTGCAATAAGGTCGTGTCTCAACTCTCTTCCAAAGGCAATGCATACAGATACATATAGTTAAACAAGAACATCTACATGCCACTTCAAGAGTTCAAGCACTCGCAGATTAATTCCATTTGATCTCATCCTATATCCCGTCATTTTCAAAAAAATCCCAAAGTTCGAGAACAGTTAGCATATCGCCGTATAATTATATCTCGGAAACTTAACATGGAACCAAGTTCCAACAGACAAAAAGCTGAGGATTCGTATGAACATAGCCCACTAAAGACGGCCACGTGGGTTCACTTTCGTGTTTGCCTAGTCGTATTTCCAATTCGGGCACATTGCAACATGATACGCAGCATGTAAAATATTTCAGAAAATATGGTCATAAACCTTTCCTGGTGAGGGTATGAAATTTCAGCAGCTTTGACGTAACACAAACTGAATTGTCTGATGAATTTTTCCCCGTGTAACTAGTGATCAATCATTTATACTTATAATGAACCAGCTGTGTTATATATTTTTGCTTGAACAGTGTGCTTGCCGGAGGTTTTAATTATATTAAGCCTACTCGTTGACACACACAGTACAAAAAACACACAGTTCGAACATAGTTTGAAACACTATGTTCTCAAGTTGAACATTCTACACCATGGCATAAAGGTCATTCTTTGCATGTGAAACATCTATTTTAACTCCATTCTCCTGTTCTGTCCATAGTTCGAAGATACTTATTTTGCGGATTTATCCTTGTCCCACCATACTTCGGGGCATGATCCGATAGTAAATAAGACCAATCTACAAGTGTGACCATACTAATTTGCAAATTTTTCCTAATTGTACTATAATCGGTGGACGGATAGATGAATGGACCGACGGATGGGTGGACGGATGTATGGGTGGACGCATGGATGGGTGGCTGGATGAGTGGACGGAGAGATGTTTGGAAGGCCGGATGTATTTGAGGGGGGTGGAAGAATGGATGGACGAATGTACAAATGGATGGACGGATGTACAAATGGATGGATGTACGAACGGATGGATGGACGGACGAACGGGTGGACGTACGAACGGATGGACGGACGGATGGATCGACGGACGGATGGATCGACGCACGGATGGATCGACGCACGGATGGATCGACGGACGGATGGGTGGACGGATGGATTGATGGATGGCCGGAAGGATGGATGGACGGGCGGATGGATGGGCGGATGGTTGAATGGATGGTCATTAGAGACGGATAAAATCACTCAGACAAATAGGACCACAGAAGGAAGCAGCTAAGGTCTGTGTCACGGAACCATCGCAGCATCCACTTGGAGCTATTTTGGAAAATAATGGAAACCCAGAATCAGTTAAGTCGGACACGGAAGAGAGATGCTACCACTGCACCACGTCGCTCGGAGATCGGAAAAAGGAAGAATAATTTTGGGTGGAGGCGTGAGGGAGATTTTCGTTGCTAAGTGCGGGGGAACTGTTATCGCATCGACCTTACTCGCTGCGGAGACTATCTTCACAATAGCCATTTGTTTGCTTTAGCCATGCACACTTATTGATTATCGCGCCTGCGCAGCTACCAGATAACACTTATCGCTGCTTTGTTGGGTACAATTAGTCACTGGGCAGCGAATCAATAGTGAAGTCCAATGTGCGAGTTTATTACTTACAGTTTATACACAACCAAGATTTGCAAAAACAGTTGATAAATGGGTATAAAATAGAAATCTGGAGAACAACTTCCTTGTGTATCATATCCTCCAGAAAAGGAGTTATAGTTTATTTATTAATTTATTTTGTTAAACCTGTTACAGAGCCCAGAGGAAAATTATAAATCAAAATTAATTCACTTACACTGCACTGATACACGAAGGGAACAGGAGAGATCGAAATTCTCAAGTGGCTTCCGTTCTGGAGTATTTGATATGCTCAGTTATTTTATTAGATAGGTGGCTCAAGATATCTCCATTTTTTTTTACCAAAGGATTAATGACGAAATATGAAGAGATCAAAATGGTGTAGAGTTTCAGCGGGTTGTACGCGGGCAACGTAATTAAAAGTTTTCTCATAGATTTTTAAATTTTAAACAAAGGTTATTTATGGTGCAAATTCGTCAGTAATTGTAGTGATGCTTGGTTCCATTTAGTCCAGCCAAAGTCGCTGTTCCGAATAAAATTTAGTATAAATTACGATTTTCACAAAACCACATGTCCATAAGCTGTCGATTCTGTCGCAAACGTGTTGTTATTGCCCACGACACACAATTTCACTAGATGACCCAATAACAGAACCATATGAAGTGAAGGCTGGCAATCTCCGTTGCATCATTTTATAGGTCTGTTACCTAACCAACTTCTTTAACATGAATACATTATAATGGTTATCACAGTAACGAGTCGTTCAAAACAATTTTTTACTTGATGAAATAGATAACATTGGCATGTTAAACTCTCGCATCGCGGGCCTCGCTCGTCCCCTGGTTCATATATATCTGTCTGTATGTGTGTACATATATGAGGCGCCTAGAAGACAAGGGATACAAGTGACACTAAAAAAAAACTTAGTTAAGTGCAAAAATGGGTAGCTAAAATGTTGGAAAATTTGGTGAAGAAGAGGTAAAAGTGCAAGTATGACGGGTGCTGAGATCTAGTGGACAATCAGTTAACCACTTAAAAGTTTAGCTGTTGTGCTTGGAAGCCAAGGAGTATTGTGTACAGACTAAAGATGAGGTAGACTGCTTATTCATCTTGTGTTGTGTAGGATTGGGGTAGGTCAATGTTGGGTAAATGCGCAGAAGACGAAAAAGCGGTCTACCTCATCTATAGTCTATGGTTCTACCTCTTTGCTTCCAAAGAAAGACGGAATGTTGTGTTGGACATTATGTATGCTAACATAGCTCTACTTTGTGGTTATTTAAATAATTTGTAATTTTTTAATTTGTTGTGCAAGTGTTTAAAAATTAGATAAGTTATTTCATCGGATGATTTATTGGGAAATGAAGTCTGATTCTGATGTAAATTATGTTGATTATATCTTGGGAGGTAAGTAAATAACGTACAATCTTCATTTAATGTACTTGGGCCTAGAAATTTTCCCTGTTGCTATATGGTAAAATAGTGTCTTTATAGTTGTCCCATATTAATAAACAGCTATAGTCTGTCCTCAATACATGCAACTTCTTGTAGAGAACAAAGTAAAAAATTTATCACAATGTGTTTAGAACAAAAGTTAGGATTATTTATTGCACACTAGGGGACCCAGTCCGTAACCTTTTTTTTTTGTATTGTCACGGGGCTAGAATAGTTACCATGTAAAAAAATTTGGTTATCATACCACAACTGAAAAAACATATTGCATAGATATATGTAGGTAATAATGAAATTATGTGAAATTAAATCAACATTGAAGCGACTGCGGTGCCATTTAATATTTCTCTATCCACTTAGCCACTGCGGCCCCACTTAAAATAGTTCTATCCACTCAGCCACTAAAGACCCACTTGAAATCACTCTATCCACTGAGCCACTAAGGCTTCACTTAATATAGTTCTATCCATTGAGCCACTGTGGCCCCACTTGGATTTTCTCTATCCACTGAATTACTATGACACCACTTGGAATCTCAATATCCAATGAGCTACTAAGGCACCATTTGATATATATCTATCCACTTGGCCACTGCGGCCTCACTTGATATAGTTCTATCCACTAAGCCACTGCGGCCTCTCTTGGAATCGCTCTATCCACTGGGCCACTCGGCCCCACTTGGAATCTCTCTATCCACTGAGCCACTAAGGCCCCACTTGGAAATTAACTCAACATTGAAGCGAAACATTTAAAGTAAACAAAAATGATATTCCATTACCTTCATATCTTTAAGCAATTTTCTCTATGCATTAATACAAAACTTTTCATAGGAAAAAAGTAATTAAAAAATGAGTTTTTAGGGCAGAAGTTAAAGATTGTGTACTATGACCTTGCTGAAATTTGAACTTGACCTGTATTTTACCCTGAGGATTCGCTCTGCAAAGTTTTAAGTACATCTGTTGAGTTTCAAGGGACTTAGAGGTATTAAAGACGGACAGACATGCACACAGACAGAGACCGTCTGCTTATTATATGGTAGATGTGGACAGTACTGTTGATATAATACATGTTTCTGCAGAACATTATTTCAACACATTATTACCTAAAGATTATGCACTTTGGTGCTGGCTATTATTAATCCTAGTTGTATAACATTCTTACATCTGAAGATATTTTTACAAATTTTATCTTGTTGCAGATTACAGTGATGCAGACCCAACGTATATAGCAAATGCAAACACAGAACATGGATGTGCCAGTGGTGAGAAATTTTACCTATCAATATTGTACCTTTACTTCCTGCTCTAAATAAGGATTAATTGAAACGATTGGTCGACTGGCATAGTTTTAAGCACTCGCCTGGTGGTTATCAGAGAGACTTTTATCATAGGCCATTTTAATGTATCTCGTTCATCCACACCTTCGTTATTGTGTTGGTTTGGGCAACAGTCTACATTCAACATCGCAAACACTAGTTGTGAGTTGGTACAAAACATAATTTAATAAGTTCTTAGCCCTTTACAAAAAAATCATAAATAAAATCTTCTTTACAAAAAAATATATATTAATTTAAGCTCACACCAAGTAAACTAGGAGCAGAGCTAGTAATTTCGGGTATTGGTTTGTAAAATAAAGTTCAAACACCGGCATCTTATGGCAGGAAAAATGGCGTCTGCCTTAAGCTACTTTCCAAAACTAGAATCGGCGACCATCTTATTTTAATTTCTTACTGACTTTATACTTGTAGATCGGGACGTCTCACATGATGAACTTGCGTCAGGCAGATCGGGTACAGTCACGGAATGCGGTGATTCTCTTCCGGACGAACATTTTTCCCTAATATTCCAGCCAACGGGCTATGGTACAGTGAGATAGAGTTCAAAATGGTACCACTCGGAATGTCGCAGAATGCTATCTAAACTAAATGTAATGGACCACTACTGGCGCTACAGACCCTCTTCCTCTCGTGCCGGCACCCCGACAATGTTCTCTTGGTCTGGAAAGAATATACAAAATCACTCGCGGACTGCCCTAATATCTACATTAAAAATCTTATCGGGGTCGTAACACTCGTTACGCCACGCCTTACATTGCAGTCGAACTCCCTCTTCTCCTCTCTAGCAATAACGTAACTTAAAAGTGACGCTACGTAACGACCAATCACAAGGTGGCTGCTTCCTCGTGCAATCAACAGATTGTGTTGCCCCTGACAACGGGCCTCGGTCTCTAACAATTATGGCTGTCAACCAAATGCTGCATAGCAATAAACAATTGAAACTCTTAAGATTGTTACAATTTCTCTCTCTAGAAATTAAGTGGGCTATACCAAGTCCTTTAAGGGATGGAAGTCTTAATTAAATAAAAGAATTAATCATAATTTCTTAATTTTATTTACAATAACTACAGCAAAATTCTCTGAACTCAAATTCTCACAATCAATTGAAATCACTTACTGTTCACAATTGACACCAATTAATAATATTTATAATTACGACAAAGAAATCAATAAAATTAAATAATTAAAGATCAGTCCCAATAAACAGTGTATTAACCTATTCAACTATTTTACCATTTATGCGTCCATATTTGACACTTCGAATATTTACAAGAAAATTAGTATTACACTTCCATTCAGTCCCACTTCAGTTCAGTCCATGTCCCGCCAGTCGCAATGTTCTAGAGTCCTCCAAGCGCACTCACGCACAGTAGGCATCACTCGTCGGTTTCGCCCTCTCGACCATTCACACCACGAACACCTCGCTCGCCATAGTTCCGCAATCTCCAGTCGTCGTCCACACTTCTTTTCGCTCGCGCACACTCGGCTAGGTGGCCTCAGTCAAAGACTGAAGGCCACTGGGTTGCGGCAGTATATATAGTGTCTTAGACTGTCACATAGAATCTTCCCCAACACCGATGATGCGTCGCGAAGGGCCGAGGAGCCAGCCAGTCTCACCAGAACATTCTTACATCGTCGCCAGACCCGTCGAAACCTCCAGCAGGGGAGAGGGGCCGTAACGTATGCAAGGCGCCGAACAGCACGACAGCCCGGCTGTCCATTATTCACGGGTTTCCCAGAATGGGAGGTCAGGAGGCAACCTTGGGGGGGGGGAGGGAGAGGTGGGTCCACCGCCACAGTGCCAGGTAGCAGCGCGTAACACTGGCCCCTCCTTAAGTCCGCTCGTCCCTAACAGACTCTGCAACATCTGGACCTTCGTACAGCGCCAGTCGGTCGATGTGGACAACCTTAGGCTTCGCCCGAGAGCCTTGTCAACAAATCCTATAGACCACATCATTTATCTGCTTTAGGATCCTGTACGGGCCTTCCCATGATTTATGTAGCTTCTGGCAATATCCCTTCTTCCTTTGAGGGCTGTACAACCACACCAGCTGCCCTTCTTGAAAAATCTCCTCAGGCATTCTTCGGTCATATAGTGTTTTTATTCTGTCACTGAATTTTAAGGTGCCTCTGGGCAAATTCATGAATGTTGGTTAATGCCTGACTTAGCTTAATAGCATATTATGGAGTGGTTGCTTCTTCCTCCATTGGACCTCCGAACAGCAGATCACCAGGTAGGCAGAGCTTGCTCCCAAATCTCATCCTTGAAGGTGTTATCCTTGTGGACTCGTGGACTGCCGAGCAATATGCCAGGAGAAATAAGAATACCTTAGAGTCCCATTATTTCTGATTGTCTTCTACGAAGATAGCCAGATACTGTTCCAGGGTACGGTTTAGCCTTTCAACCATTCCATCCGACTGAGGGTGTAATGCTGTGGTTCGGGTTTTCTTCATTCCTAAAATTCTCGTTAGCTCTTGGAAAAGATTTGCTTCAAAATTTCGTCCTTGATCCAAATGAAGTTCAAGTGGCACTCCAAATCTGGAGAAAACATGCTTGACATGAGCATCAGGTACTGTACCTGCATCTTGGTTTGGCACCGGAATGAACTCAGGCCACTTTGTGAAACAGTCTTGTGCTACCAGAATGTATCAATTTCCCCTCTCAGTGATTGGTAGGGGTCCGAGAATGTCAACTGCCATCCTCTTGAATGGTGCCCCAACATTGTACTTCTGCAGGGGTCCGCGTCCCTTAAACTTCGGACCCTTCTTCGCAGTACATGCATCACACAGACGGCACCATTTATCAACATCCTGAAGACAATACAGCCAATATAATCTCATTCGGACTCTGTCAAGTTTCATATTTACACTGAAGTGACCACCTGCTGCAGTGTCGTGGAGTTCTCTTAGTACTTCTGGGATTTGGCACTCTGGTAGGACCAATTGTAAATGACTCTGTCTCGCATTGTTACTTTCCCAATTTCTGTAAAGCACACCATTATTTATAACAAGGGAATTCTGTGCCCAGTATGCCTTGACTGTCACGCCTAGGCTAGATATCTCCTCTCGCGTCGGTTGCCTCTCAGTTTCCTTCCACTCCAATATTGGATGCAAGATACCCACTTAGCTGATCATTTCTTATGTCCTTTTCGTCCCATGTAGATGACCCATCACCAGATACAGGGCCTTGAATTCTTCTCCTCCTTGCTTTCCATGATACACCAACCTTCTCACCCTCTCTAGTTGGGAAGCCCAGTACTGTGGAAGATATCAGAATTTCCTTTAGTCTATTGAAAGCAATTTCGCACTTTGGGGCCAACAAAATTTTATTTTTGTCTCAGTCAATTCATGCAGAAGTTTGACGATAGTGGCGAACCCAGGCACAAATCGACGGTAGTAAGCACATAAGCCCAGGAAACTTCTAATTTTAGTGTTATCCTTTGTTAGACGCCAGTCTCTTATTGCTCTGGTCTTCTCAGGGTCTGTTTCAATGACATGGGCCGATACAACATGACCTAAGAAATTAATTTTATTTTGGGAAAGGTGGCATTTCTTGGGAACTGGCATTAGATTGGCCACAGTCACTTTCTGAAAAACAGAATATAAGCGTGCCAGGTGCTCTTCAAAAGTTCTTCCTGTGACCACAATGTCGTCTAGGTACACCTGACAAATCTCTAAGGGCAGAACTTTCTCCATTAGTTGTTCGAAGGTGGCAGGGAAATTGTGTAGTCCAAAGGGTATAACCTTGAATTTCCAGTTTCCTTTCCCTTGGACACAAAAGGCAGTCTTTTTTCTGTCTTCCCGGGCCATCTCGCACTGCCAATACCCACTATATTCATGTTGTCGTCTATCCTAGGGAGTGGGTAAGAATATTTCTTGGTCACATTATTAAGTTGGTGGTAATCAACACAAAATCCAATAGAGCAATCTTTCTTTTTAACAAGCACAATGGGAGAAGACCATGCACTGACTGGTGGCTCTATCACATCTAAATTCCTCATCTCTTTCAGAATACAGTCAACGACCTCATATGAAGCTAGCGGTAGTCGCCTTGGTGACTGTTTTGTAGATCTGGCATCCCCTGTGTCGATGCGGTGGCATGCAACATTAGTTCTACCAAGGCCATTGGGCTCACAAGAGAAAGCACCTCTATTTATCTGTAACAATTCTGAAACTACCCTCTCCTGTCACCAGTTAAAGTTTTCTTTTGTTCTTGTCAGCAGTTTCCCCAGAGCATCTGGAAGAGAGCATTCAGTAGGTTGTGACAGTGAAGCTTCTGGAACATTTGGAAGTACCTGTGAGAACTGCTTACAAAACCCTATTGTTGCCCCCTCTTCAAGGCGGATAGCGTGGTCAGATAAATTAATCATCCTAAATGGCAAACTGTCCGATTTTGAAGAAATCAATGTCCTGGCTACAATGACACCATCAGGTAAAATGCCACCTTTCTGAGCTGGTTCAATTATGCCCAATCGTCTGACAAATTTTCCCTGGCATCTGCCTGGAATAACAACTTCGCTAGAAGCACGGAGCACAGTTGACTGATTAAACACAATTAGAAAGCTCATTGGCGAAGATAAATCTCGTCGTGTCGACACTACTAACTCGGTATTACCTACACGTAACACCTCCAGTCGAGTATCAATACAGCATCCCAGGTTATGTAATACATCAAGACCCAAAATGCATTGGTCCTCTATTTCTGCTATGCATATATCATGCTCTATCTCAAGGTTACCGAGCTGTAAAAGTACCATTCTCTTGCTTTGACTGGTGTGGTCTTGCCCATTACTGTAGTTAAATAGCAGTGATCCATGCTCTTATCGGATGGTCGCTGGAGGGAAGGCCCAATAATTTCGGCTCTTACCACTGTTATATTCGCTCCTGTGCCAACGACTATCTGGCAAAAAAACATCATCTAGGCTAACCTGGACCAATATGGCATTGACGTCTTGTTTCATTGAGCACACTTGTAAAAGCATTGGGGTCTTCTCTCCAGCAATCACCGACCTTTGCCCCTCAAGACCGGTGTTTACAAGTTTCCCGAAGACACTGTGCTCTCACCTGCCCCATGGCGCCTGCTCCCTGGCTGTTGCTGTTGCTGCTGCTGTTGCTGTTACTGCTGCTGAGGACAGTTAGAAATCAGGGGCCCTGACTGTCCACACGTCCAACATTCCGGCCGTTTGGGTGGGGGACGGCGAGTCTCCGTAGTGCGCTCTCTGGAGGCGATGTCCCCCATGGTCGTTTGCAGGTCCTTCAACATCCTCTTGACGCTGTCGTCCTCCCCTTCGTCAAGCATCACTGCCCACACTGGACGTCGGGGCACTGATGACTGCCGTGTTGACTCCACTTCCATTGCTCGGACCAAGGCATCCTGCATGGTGTGAGGCGCAGCTAACCGCACATCTTGCCGTAGGTCGGTGTCAGCGATAGCATCGACGAAGAAGCTGACGGCGATGACATCTCGACCCTCTTCCGAGCATCCCTCCAGAGATATCTGTGAAAGCCTCGCAATGTCCTGCCACAGTTCCTGCAGTGGTTCGCCGGGTCACTGGATGCAGCTTCGCAGTTGAGCATGGTGGGCGTGCCGCAGGTACCGGTTGCCGAATCGAAGCTCCAAAGCCGACACCAGTGACATCTAGACGATGTCGTTCTGGCAGCGACTGCAGTATGCTCAATGCTGGGCCCCTCAGTACAGCGTCCAGGTAGTACGCCCACTGCTCTTCAGTCCAGCCTTTCAGGGTGGCCATGATCCCGAACTGGTGCCGGTACTCGACGCCAAGGTGTCTGTCCATCATAAGGGGGCGGGGATAATTATGACGCCTTTACCCACCCCTGACTGGGGCGTACCTACACTGCAGAACTGCTGCTCCTCCACTGCCATAGCTGCACTGGCGGCGACCTCTACCTTCTTCTAGCTGCCCGCACTCGTCGTCTCGGTGGTGACCAATCTCGGTTCCTCTTCCGGCCTTGTATGTCGTCTCTCCTGCTGCTGCAAGAACTCCAGCATTTCCTTCTTGGCGCTCACTTCCCGTTTAATTTCTTGCTCAACACTGTCGATCTTCTTGTCTACACAGTCTATTTTATTGTTCACCAACTCGCTCACACCTATCTTTCTGTCCACATTCTCATTCATATTGTATATTTTTCTACCTATGCTATCTATTTTTCTATCAACATTTTCGTTTACACTGTCTATTTTCTTGTCTACTTCTTCGCTAACACATTATATTTTCTTATCTACAAATTCGCTAACACTAATAATTTGGCTATTTACAGATGCACTAAGACTTTCTATTTTACTACTTACAATTTAATTTATGCTATTAAAAGATTCATTAACACCACTAATTTGACTATTTACATTTTCATTTTCACAGCTAATTTGAATATTTACAGATTCTCTAGCACTATTTGGCTACTCAATCCTTTGATCAAGGCACAAAGTGCTTCCACGTCTGCCGACTTTTTTCTGGTTAGCAATCACAAATTTCTTAGTAATTCCTCGGCCTATTGCTCAAATATCTTGATATTCACAAATACTATTCAGTTATTTAATTTTTATAAAATACCTCCATCCCACTTCTGACATCAGTGTTACAATTTCTTTCTCCAGAAATTAAGTGGGCTATACCAAGTTCGTTAAGGCATGGAGTTCTTCATTAAATAAAATAATTAATTACAATTTACTTATTTAATTTTAAATAACTTCAGCAAAATTCTCCGAAATAAAAATCTCACAATAAATTGATATCACTTACTGTTCACAAATAATTACTCAAATTTAATAAGATTTATAATTACGACAAGGAAATCAATAAAATAAAATAATTTAATACTAGTCCCTATATACAGTGTATCAACCTATTCAGATATTCTATAAAATATGTGTCCAAATTGACTGTTTACAGTAAAATCCGTATTACACTTCCATTCAGCCCCACCTCAGTTCAGTCCATGTCCCGCCAGTCGAAATGTTCTAGAGTCCTCCAAGCACCCTCATGCACAGTAGACTTCACTTGTCGGTTTCACACCCTCTCGTCCATTCACACCACGAACACTTCGCTCGCCGTCGTCCCGCAATCTCCAGTCGTCGTCCACACTTTTCTTCGCTCGCGCACACTCGGCTAGGTGGCCTCCACCAAAGACTGAAGGCCGTTGGGTTGCGGCATATATATATATATATATATATATATATATATATATATATATATATATATATATATAGTGTGTTAGACTGCCACGTAGAATCTTCCCCAACACCAGTGATGTGCCGCGGAGGGCCGAGGTGCCAGCCAGTCTCACCAGAACATTCTTGCATCGTAGCTAGACCCGTCGAAACCTCCAGCAGGGGAGAGGGGCCGTGACGCATGCAAGGCGCCGAGTAGCGCTACAGCTCGCTGTCCTTTATTCAAGGGTTTCCCAGAAAGGGGTGATCAGGAGGCGAACCTGGGTAGGGGAGGGGTGGGATTGGTCCACCTCCACAGTGCCGGGCAGCAGCAGCGCATAACAATATAAATAACACATTTGAACACAATATAAGTAATACAAAAATAAGGAAAAGTAATTATTTTGAGATGCATAGAAATTTACATGTTATAACAATAAATCAGAAATGAAATTTCAGTAATAATAAATTATCATGGATTTGAATAAAAAGTCTTGATTAGCATGTGAATATTTAGCGTCTCATTTGCATATTGATAGTGCAAAACGCAGTCATTATAATATTATGCACTTTTCCCAATTCGTTCCTAAAACAATCAGTTTGGGTCTTAGATCTTTGCATACCAAATCTGTTTGTGTTTACACTCTAAATCGGAATCAGTTATTTTTACTGATTGTCAGTTAGAACTGCTCCATCCGGAATCAGTAGAAAAAGAAAACTACTAATCTCTTCAGTTAAATGAAATCCACTAATACAAACAGTATTAAAATCAGTTATTTATAGTCGATTAATAAATAGCACACGGATTGAAAACCGTGCATTACGGTTTTAAATAACTTAGGTATACAATTATTTTGTCGTAAAACAAAATTATTTCATGTACAAGGAACTTTTGGAATTGGTTGGTATCGGACCGCCACCCCAAAACGCAACACGTTCTATTGTTTCTTTTAGCTGACGTTCTACGAGCTCTGCTACTTTTCCACCGAGAGAAACGGTCTCGCATTTGCGTAGTACCATAAACTTACAATGGCGAACGGCTGTAAGTTTCGTAATGTGAAAGTACTTCATGTTGTCGAAATATACACATATTATGCATACGTAGGTACATGACTTTGTAAGGCTCGAAAGTCATCCAAGTTAAGTTTAGTTCAGATTATGTGCTTTGAAAGAGAAATATAGGTGTTTTAACGGTGTTGTCGGTGTTTTCTATGTATCTGTCATTTTACAATGCAACGAGATTTTACAGAATGAAGCTGTTATTTTGAAGAGACGGATTGACTAGTAATAAGTGTGCTAATTAGACAGCGGAACGTTAGAAACAATGCAATATTTTATAACATTTGTCGTTTCCTCATTATTTGATCTGTTAACTTGCAGAGACCACAAAACTTTTGTTGGTGCAAATCCACCTTTATCATTGAATCACCACACTATCGAGCCAGTAAAATTATCACTGATATATCTGTCACTAAAAATAGCAGTTTAAATCTGTAGTGTCTCTTTGCATTGTAAAATGTCGTAAACTAGTGGACATCGATAACCTCGTACATTGAAACCAATATATGTATCTTTTAAAGCACAGAATCCGAACTAAACTAAAGATAGATTGACTTTCGAACTTTGCAAAGACATGTACTTGCGCAGAAAATCTGTATATTTCGACAACAAGAAATACTTTCACATCACGAAACTTACAACAATATTTGACATTACATTTTGTGGTTCAGTACCCATAATACGAGCACACATTTTGCAGTGATTAAGTAGGGCAGTGGATATGGCTGATCATGAGAGCTTCAGCATGCTTTGTTTTATGGGCGGAGGTTCGAGCCCAACCACCTCCAAAAACGTTTTTGTGTAGACAATATTTGTGTTCTGCGACAAAATAAACCGTACCTAACTTACATCACATAGGAATGCTATGTGCTTATTTATTAATAACAACTATAAATAAGTAGTTTTCTACTGCTTGAATTATTATATATCTTTTAACTGATGTTTTAGTGATATTTTTTCTACAGACTCCGGATGGAGCAGTTTCAACTGACAATTAGTAAAAAATAACTGATTCCGATTTAGAGTGTAGTATTCTATAGCAGGGAGTTCATTATTTTCATAGTGCTATTTTTAAAATATTTTGACTATGACTCATTATATACCAGCAGTCAGTTCCTTTTGTCTTGTTTTTTCACATCAGTTCTTTCCAAAATCCTGACTGTGGTCCAGCGGAATTCGAACAATGACTTTATTTAGTGGGGCCGGATTTTTATAAGCAATACACCAGCCAGATGACTTATTTAAAATGTACTAAAAAAATTATAAACAAACTGCTGACCCAATTATAACTTTGTATTGTTACAGTAAAGTTCACTTAAATATTTTGTTTTGTTCCAGATTCTGATGACTCTACTGTGACTCAGGTGCCAGATCCAGAAGCAGATCGTGCCGGACCTTCTAGAGAAGCAGTTCCTAAAGTACAACGTGGCAGAAAAGGATAAGAAAATGGGGCAGCTGGGCAAGAAATAAGGTAAAAGAGCACGAAATGAAGGGAAGCAGTATCTGGACAGGAATGGAAAATTACATCAAGAGGAAAATGTCAGGGAATATAAGCATAAATGCAGGTATTGGTGTAACGATAAAGTTAGTGAGCAAATGCGACAGACAATCTTTCAAGATTACAATAATCCTGGCCATTGAAATCTTCAAACATCTTTCATAAATGCAGCAATAACTTTGGTACAGCTACAGAGAAAGAAGGAAGGAGCAACGTCGTATGAAAAGACAGTAAGCTTCTGCTATAGCCTGGGAGGACACAGGGTGTGTAAGAAATTCTTCTTGCTTACTCTAGATCAAAGCAACAACTGTGTCACTGATGTCATAAAAAACGAAGCGGGTTCCGGAACAAATGTGTCGCATAGGGACACTAGGGGTCGCAAACAACCAGGTAACAAAATTCCAGACGAAGTAGTTGACTTGATCAAGGAGCATTTAAAACCTTCCCAAAATACAGCAGCCATAACTCACGGAAGAAAAACCCTAACCATAAGTATCTGGATTCAAATCTCAACATAAAACAGATGTACACTCTGTACACAGAATTTTGTGCTGAACGAAACGTAGCTCCAGCTAAATAAAGCTTTTATAGGCACATCTTCAACGCTTATTTCAACCTCATATTTCACAGGCCTCATACAGATACATGTTCAACATGAGACCAGTTACAAAATTTGTTAGATCATGGAGACCCTGAAGTGATAGAATCTGCAATGGTGCGGAAAGCACTACATGTCCGTAAAGCAGAGGCAGCAAAAACTGCAAAAGCTAATTATGCAAAACAAGCACAGAATGATCCAACAATCGTTGTTGTTTCTTTCGACTTACAGAAAATGCTTACAACACCTAATTCTTCATGCAGCAAAGCATATCATGCCCGCTAACTGTGGACCTACAATTTCTGCATGCATAACCTAGCTACAGGGGATGCCAAAATGAACATGTGGCGTGGGGGACAGGCTTCTCGAGGATGTGAAGAAATTTCGTCTTGTCTCTTAAAGTTCATTCAAAATTTGCCCACCACAGTGAAGAGTATCATAGTCTTTAGTGATAATGCTGGAGGACAGAATAAATGCCGGTTGATTGTGAAGTTCTGGCTGTATGTAGTAAGAAACACCCCCATAAAGACTGTAGACCTCAAGTTTCTCATCTCCCGGCACTCTTTTGTGGAGTTTGACAAAAATTTTGGGGTTACTGAGAAGGCTAAAAAGCTGTGCGGCAAATAAATCTATTTACCTGAACACTGGACACGTGTTGTGGCTACAGTTAGTCGAAAGTTTATGGTATTTTAAGTGGCTTGTGAAGATTTTATTACTCTAGATGGTCTCAAGTCATTTCTTAAAGATTCTGTTATAGGAGTGCGTAAAATACAGTGGCTCCAAGAACACCCCCTTTTCACTCTGCATTCCAAAAACATAATGAATGAAGAAGTGTCATTCACTCAACTAGATATGAAGGCGCCTCGTGCAGGAAAAACCATCGCAAGATTCCCTCTTCGGCTACAAAATGCGGACAAGCTCAAATTTAAATATCTTAAGTATAGGAATCTACAGGAGCTTCTTCTCTTTGTCCCGCCTATTCACCACGAGTTTTACAATAATCTTCCCCACTTTGATGGTCCTGGAAACAGCAAACGTATCCGACGGAATGATGAGGATGATGGCACAGAAGCTGATCGTTTTTATCGCACAGATTCTGAATAAAAATTTATTATTCTGCTTGTGCTAAGTGAGTGCGACTTCTTCTAATTTATAATGTGGTTATGTATATATATATTTTTTTATTGTGTGAAAGTGAAATGTATAGAATTCAAAACAATCTTGAAAACTTTTCCTGAAAGAACATTTAGATTACATAAATACAGTCCTATAGTAAATTCTCAATAGATCTGCTACTTTATACTGAATTGTGTTTTAAGGGTTAACTCTTTTAATGGCCCAAGCTGCATATGCTTGGATGCAAAGGGATACAATAGAAACTTACGTAAACGCAAACAATTCTAAAAACTCAATGCTTGACATTATTGTACTCAAATATTCTGGCAAAGTAGACCATTGTGAGGTTGAAGACCCCAGATAACATTTGGCTTATCAAATGATAGTGGGAATTTTATATTGTATCTTGACTATGAACTCAGTTTACTCAAAATACAGGCTATTGCACTTGTACTCCCTGTCTTCTAGGCGTCTCATATATGTATATAATCTCTGCGCGGCTCCAGCTTATAAAAAAACAAGTGGAATCAGGTTCTCCTTCATTGTGTTCGTCACTAAACGCGAAAATGACGCGCGGCGTATATATTTTGATGTTGCAAGTGCCCAACAGGAAATGGAACAGTCAGCGCGATGAAGAATGAAAATTACACTTGCGGACAGTTTTTATTCTATCTACAGCTGAACAAATACAACATACGTCAGCTCGCAGACGTGCATTTGTGAACAGTTTTTCTTTCTCCAAAAGTTGAGGAAATTTAAACTGACCCGTCAGCTCACGGACGAACATTTATAAAGTACAGTGAGAGTTGTTTAAAATCGAGATATTTCACAAGACTTTTAACTTATGGAAGCCAAGAACAGATGCCGCTAGGCGTTTAGTACTTTAGGCTTTCCTAATTCTAAGAGTGTATAGTTCCCGTCATTGCAATCGTTTGCACTGCAATGTATCGCATTAATTTGTATAAGTAAAATAGTATGATATTTTATAAAAAAAATTTTAACAATATAAATGTCATCAATTTTTCCAAGTGGTACGCAAAATTTTCTTGATTACATTTAATGACCCTCACACCAGTTTTGAGTTCGACAGTCGCGCTGGCTGTAGTGATTTTTGTAAGGGTTTCGACTTATCTCCTGTACTTTTAACATAAAACAAATAGTACTATATTGCAACAAACTGAGGAATTTATGTTTAAAAATGATTAGAGGAGTTAACGAGAATTTTAACTTTAACAACCTGCCGATGTCACAGCTTTCTAATGAAAGCAAATACAAAAATAATAAACTACCGATAAAATATTTCGATAACACCAATAACGTACTCTGTTTTAAAGCCAATTTTCTAAAAGACCAAACAATTGTATATTACTTAAAAATATAATTTAAATCTTAAATGTAAGTGTAATTAAAGTTTAAAATTACAACTTTTAGTTGTGAGTGCTATTTTATTCCAAGTAGAGTATTTAATGTTTACATACTGTGTCGGTTGGTCACATTGTCTGTCAAATTTAGTGTAATTTTTTTTTAAATACAGTGATGACTTATGTATCTCAAGCACATCAAGAAATGTAATAATTTATAACGATTTGTAACTAGCCTCTGTGTACGGCTGTATTCTAAATGTGTTTCTGCGGCCGGGCCATCTAATTTAGATTTGCTGCCTGCATACACAGTTTTTTTGACGAGAGAATTAAGTTTAATTTGGGGCGAATATTTTTAGGCTAGACTATTTTCGAAACCTAAAGAGTCACGGCTAAGGTGGGTAAATTTTGATTTTCATACGGGTTGCCTTTCTTTCGTTTTCATTTGCTAATATACTACACACCTTGGATATCAAGAGTTGTAAGGCGTACCAATTGTGCTATAATACATTCACGGATTCTTCACACTTTTCTGAAGCCTTGCTGAAGTTCTACTTCCAGGATATTTCTCCGCCTCATGCAAACTAACCTTAACTATGTCTGGAAAATCACACCAAAGGACAGCGCACTGAATTCGTGCGCACTCGGTTGTAATAATATTTTTCATGAAAACTATTTATTACCGACACACGCGTTTTCTCGCTGTTTTTAATTCATATATGTTATAAATGAATTATAATGATTTATAAATAAAATATACGTAGAACTTAAATTTAACGAAAACTAATACACGTTTAAAAACACACTAGTGATACATGGCATATTTATAAAATAACTAAACACGTAGTAGGGGGTGATTTTTCAAAGGTTTGATTTAAAGAGTTTGAAGGAATCGCGAATAGACTACAGTCAGTTTATCAAACTTCCCGGACCTAGTATTTGACTGAAGTTACCATACGATAATCACTCATTAAAAATATTTTTCTTTTAATGCCTTCAATTGTATTAACATTTTTGTCGAAAGCACATATATTTTATTTTATTATTTAAGTTTAACTTATCATAGATTTATATATTATGACATACAAATTTCTAAATTGTACATTTTTTGATGTGAATACGTCTTTAAATGTGCAATCATAGCGGGAGGCAATCCAGAAAATCCGATGATAACAAAATCGGGGGATACAGTTAGGCAATGCAGCTCCGAATCTATCGTCTACATTCAAAATTAAATTAAACCACTCGATTGCCAAAGGATCAAAGAATAGGTTACGTTGAGTGAGGACTGCGAAGCATCGTGCGCGGCAAGTGGGGAAAAAAGGGGGGGAAGGGTAAATTTTGAGCTCGTTTCGCCTCGTCTCATAAATTCGGCGTAGTATAACTTTTGACTAGGAGAAGCTACGACTCTCGTTTAGGATTCAATAGACTTCTCTTGTCAAGATCAATCGATTGCATGTATAAAACATTTGTGTTGCGTGGTTATGGTGAAATGGTATGCGTTTAATGAAAAAAAAAAATTAAGAAAACTTAACACAATTTCGGCCTATACTCGTCAAAATGCCAAGCCGAAATACAGGAATCGTGTACGGTTGGAAAGAGTATCTCAAAAGCAATCCAGTGATACCCATAAAACCCCATATGGTCGAGTGAAGCGGTGCCGGGAACGTAAAATAAACGTCAAGGCGCCCGAGCGCGTCAACGGAGACGCATTCACGCAAAACAACCGGCCGTGTCCCCATCATAGCCAAACCCATTATTTTTTCGTCTCCAGCTCAACATATTGAATGTTACCCGGACAAATTATCGGGAAATTCATCAAGTAAGTTCGCCCGTGGTATCACTTAAATTTTACAATAACAGTAAATATTTGAACTGCCACAAATTAAATTCAAATATCTGGCGAGTCATGCACCAGTTCTTAGATAAATTGTTTTGTGGCATGCCTAGTACTCCAAGAAGTCTTTTAGGTGAAATTGAAACACCGTGTTTGATTAACATTTTTAAAATTTGTTCACGTTATAGACAAAGTTAAAATACTCATAATCATGATGTAAAACATGTGTTGTAATGTACTTTTTCCAGTTGATCTGACACTTTTATCAAATCAACATCGATATACCGCCACAGCTGCCCTCGAAACATATAAGAAATTATGCATTTTCATACCCCTGACCTAGTCAACGTGGCCATCCGGGGAATCGCCATCTCGCGTGAGTACACAAGATGCTTGAGAAGGTCTGAACAAGCCGCTGTTTCCTATGAAGGAAGTCTTGTACAACCGGTTTGCCGACTCCCATAACAATGAGAGGGGGTAACGACCATTCCAAGAACTCGTGGGAGGTGTTCGAGGTACCGCGCCAGTAAAATCTGCTCAGTCATATTTGGAGTTCGACGTGTTGATTTCGGCGCATACGTTGGGAAACTTCAAGAGCACGTGTTTTTATTTGTTCTGGACAGGTTCAGGGCCCGATTGTTCCTGACACGTCAGCGTGCCAGGGTTAAAAAAAAATTTTGTGCAGTACTGCGTATGAATGGAACCCGGCCACCAGATGAAATACAAGCTTTAGAAACAGATGCCTGCTGTGGCGTGACACGATTTGCGAAGATAAATTCATTTCGACAATCCTGCTAACCTGCAAAATTTGCAGCGCAGCCAAAAGTGAATCCTTCGTGGATAAACCACGAGTTTACCAATAACAGTGTGAAATTTTGCGCGTGGATTAGCACTAATATGGATGTTGATGGCAATACCGTATGACGGACCGACCAGGTCGGCCTACAACCTGGAATGTGATGCACAGTATCTTATATCTGAAGAAACTGCATCAAGAACATAATATTATAGACCGTCCACTGTTAGTAAGAACTTCTGAATTCAACCTTTGAAAAACGTCACTGCCCCTATAGGCTATTCACGGTAAAGTGGCCACTTTTTATTATAGCCTTAGACGTTAACTTCAGAGTGTGGCAGAATATACACACCCTGTTTATTACTCAAATGGTGCAATTCATTTAAAAAGATGGTTAAAGGAGAAAATATGGCTAAAAGTAAAAAGTAACTAGGGCATCAAATGTGCTCACTTTACCGTGGACAGCCTATATCTAAATATAATTTAACTGGCGTTCGCCCAGTGAAGTTGGTAAGGAATGAGGGAAAGTAGTTCCAAATTTTCAAGTTGAACTACAAGTGTTAGTTTAACATCCTTGAATATTGAAATAATTTATTTCACTTTCTATATTTTATTGATATAAATGTAAGAATGAGCTAATTTCTAAAAAAAATTTCTAATACTGTAATTCCACAGTTTCACCTGACCGACGCATAAATTAAGTGCTCAGGCCCATGGAAATGTTTGCATATGGTGGAAAATACTCAATGTACATACAACTAGTTCATAAGAAGGGCTTTCAAAAGTGCTCCGTTTTACCGTGAACAGCCTTTGCCTATAGGTTATTCACGGTAAAGTGAGCACTTTTGAAGTCCTAGTTACGTTATATTTTCAGCCATTTCTTATCATTTAACCACCTTTTTAAATAAACATTGTCATGTGAGTAATGAACACAGTGTGCGTACTCCACCGCACTCGGAAGTTAGCGTCTAAGTCTAAAATCAAATATATTTATGGACTATAATTCCAAATGAGAGAGCTTTCAAAAATGCTCACTTCACCGTGAATATCTTATGTCATTACTGCCATTACTTGGTCTCCCGGGCTGGAGCCGCGTCTTCATTGCTGCAGTAACCGACGTTTCGTCGAATATTTCTTCAGACATCTTCAGTATCTCGTGCCAACAGTAGTTTGCCAAGACAGACATCTAGGCCATGGCCGAGAAAGCCCACAGTATTATATTAACAGAAAAATATATATGGGCAGATGAGTAAAGTATATTACATGAATTTATCAGATTAAATTGAGATAAATTATTTTATTTTTTAATATTTGGTATGGAATTCTCTTTTGGGGCAATGAGCAGCATGAAATTAGTGTTCCTGAGATGTTCAAGTACTGGCGGAATTGTTTAAAAAATATTTTAGACTACTAATATGGTCGAAGTCATGAGATGAGGAACAAAATCCAAGATGAATATAGTCCGAGTGGAATGACAGAGAATGAGAAGAAAATACATCTCTGCTCCTACAACTTGATGCCTCCCTGTTTCAGAAAATACCAAATTCTATGCAAATATTTTCTTGATTTCGACCACTTAAATAGGAGCAGTATATTAACTGCTGGCCTTAACGCATTGATTTAATTATTAGGTCAATATTTGTCGTTGGATAGAGCAAAACGTGTCCTAATTCGAAGGGCAGAAATACTTTGTTTCGTTCCAAATATTCCCTGATATACGCTAGAAAAGTTTCAAGTTATGGTACATGCTATATGTTGTGCACAGTATGTTTGCAGTTGGACGAACAAAAAATGTAAGGACTGCATTTGTGCCATATCGAAATATTTGCAATCGCCACTCATTAAAAAATTTTATCCCCTCATGGTTTTAGTAAACAATTTACCTTTAAAAACCAAATGCCGATTTGAAACAACTCTGATTGTTTGGTACCATTTAACGCAAATTAATAAAAAAAAGTATTGGAACTTGGATCGCTTTCTTTCCATAATACTTTGAGAGTCAGCAGTCTTCCAGTTCATTTAAGTGTTTTATTTACATAGCGAGAAGCAATAACCAAAGTATGCTAACTTGGAGATCAGGCGCTACAATAGGGTAAATACTATGACACTACGATCAATCAAAATTTCACATTTTTTAAATAGTCGCCTTCTTAAAATTTAGATGGCCTGCTATTCCTTTACAAATAAATTAACCAGCATGCAATGAATTCAGTGCATTACATGTAGGTTGTCTCAACAGCGGGGTCATTCACAGAGATGGAAACAGTAGATCGGAAAAGCAGAAACAGGATGCAGCGTTGGCCTGCAGAGTTTTTGGAAAAAATGGAAAATCCAAACGAAAATGGCTGGGCCGAATGCGATTCAAGTGTATTATCCTGTACATGTAATATTTTTAATGACGAAAACCTTCATTCTGCCATGATGGAAGCTGTTAAGTTGCCCCACTGAACCTGTTTCATTGGCCTTATCTCCGGAATTAGTACACAACAACCTATTACACCAAACTCTGATTTAAAGTGAGGATTTCGAGTAAATTTTGATAGTATTTTTAATATGTCCATATTTCAAAATTTTAAGTATATGTGTTCTTAAGAAAGTGAGGATGGATTTTCAGCGAGTATAGGTGCATGTTTGCATAAAATACATAAAATCGTTGGTTTTGAATTCTTGTGGTTATTAACGGTCCCATTAGTGTCGGCAGTCTAACTGGCAAGCGGCTTGCGTACTAAACCAATCCTAAATGTACATACCGGATGATTCTCAATTAGATCGACAAACTTCGAGAGGTGATTCTTCATGAAAAAGTAAAATGAAAACATATGTGTCACTTTATACCTAAACCGAATATTAAGGGAGGCATGAGCCCTTCAAAAACGAGATTTTAAGCCGCATTTGTGCAAAATATCGGCTCTTACGTTGAAGTTCCCGATAACATACAATAATGTTCCAATAGATGTCATTGTATTTTACTTCGTTACCGATATTTTGCACGAATACGGTTTAGAACCTCGTTTTTTAAGGGCTCATACCTCCCTTAATATTCGGTTTAGGTATAAAGTGTCACATTTGTTTTCCCTTTACTTTTTCATGAAGAATCACCTCCCGAAGTTTGTCGGTCTAATTGAGAATCACTCTGTTTAAAAACGGTTCACGCATCTACGGCTAACAAAAGATCCTAATTCAGACTTGTCGTTTGAAGATCACCGTTATACCTACCGGATTTTAAAATACTTTAATTTTGCTATTTAAATAAATTGTATAGTTTTACAGGGGTAGCTATGCGGAATTGCTGTCTTTTAAAATATTTATTGTTAAGTTTCTGTGTTATTATTATAATTTCATTGTTGTTTGGTTGTCGGCTATTCAGTCTGGAGCACGGCTGATCGAACATACACACATACGTGTGTACTTCCCGCCTGAGACAAGCTTTAGCAAGTCGAAGTGAGAACAAATGGGGGCTGATTGTACCCGGCTGTCAATGGCCCAATATTAGACACTTCGTACCCAACCAGACTGAAGACTGGGCAAGACAAGGTGAAGGAGGAGGGAACAACGGCGAAACGGAAAAAAGAGACATGAATACCCGCAGTAAACTTCTCGTTGGTCACTCGCATGTGTGAATCCTTGCCTTACCGGGCTTGTTGCCGAATCAAATCGGCGACTTCAGAAGTGGGATGCTGCTGGAGCACCAAGCGACGTG
This sequence comes from Dryococelus australis, assembly GCA_029891345.1. Classification (NCBI taxonomy): domain Eukaryota; kingdom Metazoa; phylum Arthropoda; class Insecta; order Phasmatodea; family Phasmatidae; genus Dryococelus; species Dryococelus australis. The sequence continues at coordinate 37,730,984 of CM057004.1, forward strand.
GGGGCCGCGGTGGCGCAGAGCCTAGAGCGTTTGTCTCCCACCAGGACGAATTGGGCTCGCGAGTTCTGGTGAGGTCAATCTCGGATTATCGCAAGTGGAAATTGTGCCGGACGGTGTCGCTGGCCGGCGGGTTTTCTCGGGGATCTCCCGTTTCCTCCCACCCTCGCATTCCGGTGCTGATGTACATCAACCACGCTTCACCCTCATCGGCTCTCAATACCTCTTGTTATTATCCGCCCAGACCTCTTCAATCACTCACCAGGCCACGTGTAAATCGATGGTATACAGCAAATGACACTCTTAAGGCCGATCAGTCTGCGCCATCTTGGATTTTCGGAATTTTTGCCATAAATTACATTACAGATTTTGTATTTTGTTTTGGGCTTCGTCAAAGCGTAGGACATTACATTGCACATGTTCTACAGAATGCATTCCTAGATTACTGTTCCAGGACCATTTTCTGTAAGCTAAAGCAAGAAAAAATTATTAATTTCTTACCTTCAATCACTAGTCGAACAACAATAAATTCTATAGAGATGTAATAGTTTGATTAAACTTAAGGAGCTATTACTTATGCCATGCCGTGCGAGAAATCTCAATAAACGTTCTTAAATGGAAATCGTAGTTTCATCTTAAGACACATCTTGGCCAAGACGACCTTATTCCATATGACAGCGTTTTTCAACTTCGTGTTTCACAGCCGATGAACAAGACGAGCTTCATGAAGACGAGACGCGTCCGTTCAAGCTTATATTTCGCCACTTCCGGCTTGACGAAGCACAATCTCAAGACAGGAATTAGGCCCGAGCAGATACGAAATATTACGAATAGGCACGAATACGATATCGTTCGTGCTTTGTTTGTGATTCTATTTATCAACAGAACCTTTGATTTTGACCACTGTTGACACGGAATAAAAATAAATACGCATTTCTGTAATCACGACGTAATGTACGCGTGATATTATATGCATATTAACTGCAAATTTATAAATAAAGTATTTAAAATTGTACACAAGTATTGCAAATCCATAAAAACCACGTTAAAACGAATAAAGTAACGTTAATGTAGTGAGAAAAACTTAAATTGCTTTTCTCGCTTAGCAAAATGTCGCGGACGAGTATAAGAAGAGATTGTAAATGAAACCGTATGAATAATTTACACGAGCATACAGAAAATAACTCAGCCGCTATCAAGAGCATCACTTTTGAACTGAAATAATCAAAATCAAATAAAGGGCCAATGCAGTTCGTATAACCTTTTAATTCAAAAGTTGCCGTTAATAATACATTTATACTTACAAAACTTCAATTTTTGTTTTCAATTTAACGCACAGTATAAAATATTATATTTGGTTGCATGTTACCCACATGAGCACTTATTGTATATTTCTATTCTATTTGAAACGAAAAACATTTTTCTTGTAAATACGCTATATTGTGTTTAGCGCTATCTAGATTCACCTTTGTCATTAGTTGAACTGAAATCAGTAACGGTGCTTGAACTCTACATAACTGTACAAATCAAATGGGTCTTGGGCATCGCGTATGTATATTTTTCTCCGGCTGGTATTTGGCATTTCTTTGTCAAGCATATCAGCACCAATCGGATCGTCTACATCCATTGTAAATACAGCGTACCGAGCGCAAGGCACTTTAACAGGAAGCTGTTTAGTTACGTAATATAACACTTCCTCAAGCTGTGACTATGGAATACTATTGTTCCTTTTCCAGGTTAGAATCGAACGCATGTCTTAAGACAATCTTCGTGGAAACGATCGTGTTGACAGTTACTTAAGATGAGCTCTAACAATGTCTATGGCATACTGGGATACCTAATAAGACCATCTTGACCAAGAATTGTCTTAGGATGAGACAATGAATTCCACCCTTATAGTAGTTCATTGGTATGAAACAAGTTTCTTACCAACCCTTCAAAAAAATCCGTATCCGAAAAATGCGTACATTTTAATGTAAACAGTTCTTTAATTCTGTACATTCATGTTAACAGCAACTAATGAAACTTCTCTCTATGTTAACTTTTAACTGAATTGTAATGTTTCAATAATTGGCCAATTAACATTTTTTCATGCTTCTAGGAATGTCATTTTTTTTTAGATAAGATTCCACGACTGGTTGTAAGCTTACTCGAAAACGCTATAGCTCAGATTCACTTTCATGATTCGGAAATTTTAATCGTTACACGTCCTAACTGTCCTCCCTTGAATCAAGGTCAGAGTAACTCAAATTCTGATTGGCCCAGTCGTGTAAGAAAATGACTTCTCGCAAAAATACGTGGCTGATAACCAAAGGAAAGTTGTGTGTATTTGGAGTCTAGCCTACGGGAAATTATTTTCGCGAAACATACAGGTGCCCCTATTTATGCTCAGTATATAAATAATTGGCTTAGTTATGTAAACTTATGCATCTAACAATTTCACAGTCTCACTAACAAATACTCATTAGGACCATGGGACTTTTTTTTTTTTTGCGAGGTTACACAAATTCGGAAAGAAAAAACTAAGCATGGCTTTCAAAAGTGCTCGATTTTCCTGCAAGTAACTGTAGTCTGTGGCCGGGAGTAAGCGCTTCCGAAATCAATCTTTGAAAGAAAAAAAATTGCTGGTTAAGACTCGGCGTTGTATTTCAAGCGTATTGTTAAAATTCATGTCCAGGGAAGTTGGTGTTTCTTGTTTTGTTCGCATTGTAATAAGTATTTTGCATATGAGTGACACATTTACGTGTCTACAATCGACATGTCGCACATGACATCCGTAGCATAAAAAAGGTAAAGACCTGCATTTGAGATGGTAACGTCCACAGCTAGTTTTTGGCGTGACTTTAATGGCGTTATTTTCGGGGCTTGGCGTCAAGATGGTTATCTCTGAGTATCTTACGCCAAGTATTTAACGCTGGCCAATGAGAATGTGAAACGTCGCTAAAACTGCTGTAGCCCACTTATGCACATACAAATTAATGCGCTGGAAAAATTATTTCTTATTCGTTTGCTTTTTCTAGTTGGTTAGGAAAGGGTTTCTTTCTTTAGCGTTAACGCCGATTGTAGATAAGCGGTTTCGCTTTCGTCATGCTTTATAAGTAATGATATTCAAGCCAAGTCGATTGTGGACGGGGCCTAAGAACTCCACGATTTAACATGGAGTGCGCATTAATAAAGTGGCCAGGCCCAGGGCAATGTTAGGGGAAGTATACAGTGTAATGAGAGAATTAGATCGTAATGCGAGCAGGGCTTTCAAAAGTGATCAGTTTACCGTGCAGTGACTATATCAGAATTTATAAACTGTTTAAAATGTAATGTTTTTTACAATTAAGTTTTTTCTTATTAATACGCGTAGGTACATGCACATACCTTCGAGGGATGTTTTCTTTTATTTTATACTTGCCTTAAAAGAAAAAGTTAGTTTAAACCACATGGTTAAACGAGCAAGTTTATATTATGTCCTTTCTTAGATATATGTGCATTCGTAATAGGGAAGGGAAATATTGCCCAAGTTGTGTTCATGATAGTAAATAATGCGCATTAAACGGTTTTGAAAACGTAATTTACTTTTCAGTTCTTTTTATGCGCGTAGATATCAGTTACTGTAGGTGTCCTAAAGCTGACTACAACAAAAAAAGTATTTAAGCACATTTTTGTTTAAATGACACCACAAACAATTAATTTTACTTTCCTTGGAAACTGAACGTAAAACCTCTATCCCAGGATGTATCTCATACGTATCCTGCATAATGGCTATTGGAATAAATTTCGCCTAAGAAATTTGGTGGGATGTTACAGCATACCTTTAAGTCATTCAGATTGCTTGAGAAATGCTCTTCTCTGAGATGTGTTTACAGCGGGAAAACTAGTTCAAGCCTGCCATTATATGTTTGTCACTCTTAATCAACTGCGCGTCTTACTACATCAGGCCAATTATTTCTTCCCCAGAATGCTGCAACACTTATGTTTGTCACTGTCAATCAGCAAATTTACAAAATATCAGTCGTCTAAGAAACTGTCAGGCAGCGTGTTACAAATGGAGATAAGAATTATTTGTATAAACAGAATTCACTATGTTCCATTCTACTAAAGGCTGTTCACGATAAAGAGAGCGCTTTAGAAATGAACCTTAAAAAAAGTCACTGACCCTGAACACTAATTTTAATGAGCGCAATGAGTGACATTCGCCCAGTAAAGTTGGTAACGATGGACAGAAAGTAGTTCCATATCTTAACGTCTAATAAAAAGTGCTTGGAAATCATCTGTGATAACTTATCATTATTTCTTTCCCTTTCTGTTTTTTTTATGCATCGAAGTGTGAAAATGAGCAGACTTGTAAAGTATTTCTTTCTCAATAATTTCGCAGTTTCATTCGACCGACGCTTGTGTAAAGTAATGAGATCATGACAATATTGATTTTACATATGGCGGAGGAATACACAACGGGTTTACAAGTAGGTCTTAAGCAGGGCTTTCAATATTGCTCATTTTACCGTGAACAGGCTATAGGTCTGTACAAGGAAACAATATTTCTGAAAACCTAAGGTTCGGCTTTGCATCTTGTGTAGAAATTCTTCGTTTTCGTGTAATAATTTCCGATTCAGAGTAATTAATGTCAATGTACGATTACAGAAAATTTACTTTTTTACAAGTTGTTTAATATTTTTTGTTTTGAAATTTAATTTGGTGTTATCTGCTAGTTGCAAAATGTTAAGAACATATTTATGTTTTATCAATAAGTTCCTGCCTGTTTGCAAGCAGGAAATGAAACACAGTGAAAATTAGGTAATTAGGTACAAAAGTATTAAACAACTAGTAAATTGTAAATTTCCTATAGTTAAACATTTCCAATAATGCCTCTGAAACTGAAATTATGACACGTAAACGAAGAATTTCTGTATTATTTTGGACGCAGCCGAACCTTCATTCTCTATTAGTATAATGGCTGTTGACGATAAAGTGAGCACTTTTGAAATCAACCTTAGAAAAAAGTCATTGCCCCTGCATGCATATATTTTAACGGGTTGCACTGAGTTGCAGGCGTCCAGTCAAGTTTGTGACGATGGCTGGGAAATAGTTCCGTATCTTAACGTCGAATATAAAGTGTTAAGCAGCCATTTATGAGAACTTAAAATTTTTTCTTTCCTTTTTTTGTGTTTTTAATGCATCGAAGTGAAAAATTAGCAGATTTGTTAAATATTTACTTTTCTAATAATTTAAAAGTTTCACTTGACCGACGCATGAATAAAGTGATGAGGCCAATGACAATGTTAGTATTACATAAGGCGGAAGAATACACAACGTGCATACAGGTAGAACTTAAGCAGGGCTTTCAAGTGCTCATTTTATCGCCAATAGCCTATAGCAGATTTCAGTTTATTTGCATACAAGTATTATGGATGAAAGAATGTTTACGGAAAATAATAGCGAAAAGATGACGTGCTTCTTAGAAAATTTCTCAAATTTAATTGTTGAATTGGCCATGAGTATCAAAAAAATTTATACAGGTTAAAAGTTTCGCACTTCTACATAAACTTGATTATCAGTACTATTAATTAATGTAACGTCCGGTATCAGTTTTAAATCGTTATCGAATGATGATAAGCTATTTCAAGTTAACAAAATGCGATAGCAAGCAAGTTCGTTTTATATAACATTTATTGACAAGACTTCTCTCTTTATACACGTTAGAGTATAAAACAAAGACCCGAATCCCTTTAAATAACAACTCCGATAATTTTTAATAATGAGTTCAACTATATGTGATATAATCTCCTACATTTAGTTTACAATTATTGACTCTATAAACTGTGTTATGTTACGTACAAACAACGTAGGATTATGTAACGCTTCAGTTACGCTGGAAAAAAACTATGTATTTATTATTGACGGTAGGAATAATATAGAATGTTTCGATCCATTTAGGACAACTTTATACCAAGTAAGGCTAACATTGTACTTTAATTTTTCATTTAAATCAAGCTCTTTAAAACCACGAAATTAATGTGTTATTAATGGTTAGAAATTTTGCTTATAACGTACATAGGAAAGTGTAGTGATTCTTAGAGTCTTCACTTAAAATTAAATTAGGCATACGGTACAAAGTTCCCCTTACCTATAGCTGGTACAACGTTACCACAAATGACTGTACACTGAATGTTTGTAAATAGTGTTAAAACGATGTACTATACCTAAGGCTAACAATTTTAAGGCTACAGAGATTTTTTTTTTTTTTTTTAATTCTGCCTTTCTAAGTGCAAGGAGTGAGGTGTAACTGCAGCTAGATTAGATAGTATTTTTATTTTTTATGTGGCAGATAGTCCGCCGATTCTGAGTTTTAAATTCACTGCACGTTTATGCGATGAAAACAAAACAGCCTGTTTGTTAAATACTGAAATGCAGTTTAGAGTTACTTATAGCTTGTTTACTAATAATCGAACACTTAGCCCTATCCGAATTTCCTCTTCCTACCCATCACGTATTCTTCCGCCTAGAGTAAAAATATATCATTATCATGAACCTAGTTTCTAATACTCAAGCGCCGATTAAATGTAATTAAGATATTTTGAAAACGTAAATACATTACAATCACGACAGTCCTTAGAATAATTTTTGCAATGGTGGTAAGTAATTAAATTCAAATTGATTATAATGGATGTGCGCCGTTCCAGAACTACAGAATACAACTAAAAAAAAAAAAGCTTCAACTAAGCCAAGAGAAGCGGTTGCCAAAGAGATACGTAAATGAAACGGAGATATTTCTGCAGACAAAAATATGTCGGTCATTGCAAACCGTACGAAACGCAAATCATTCGCGCACTTTAGTTTACTCGGATAACTCTTGAACGATTCACAACAACAACAACAACGATGACAAGACAGGCAAACACAAAGATGAAGACAGGCCGAGATGAGCATAACAAAAAAAAAAAAAAAACTCGACGACACGTGAAAGGCAGCGCAGGCGAAAACAGTAGTTTTTGTATAAGGAAAAAACAGTGTCATCCCGGGAATTTGAGGTTTCTGTGAAAATTCCCCTCTGCGGTGATGTACACCCACAAAAATAATTTTTCATTAAAAAACGATCTTTAAAGTGTATAAGACAAAAAGAGAACATTTTCAAAAGCTTAACTATTACACTTCGAATAAGATAATATAGCAGTTATCTTCTACTATTACTTTAGCTACCTAAGTTAATGTTAGCGTAGGTATATGAACAGTCAGAGGCAGATATACGTGTGTGTGTGTATGTGTGTGTGTGTGTGTGTGTGTGTGTGTGTGTGTATGTATATATATATATATAATATATATATATATATATATATATATATATATATATATATATATATATATATATATAGTTTTTCAGCCACTGGATTGAAAGGAGTAATGTACATACCGCATTCTGATACCTGCAGAGTTCATTGGCTAGTTATTTCAGCAATGCTAGCTATTGGTTTTGAAACTACTGACGAGCACTGTTAAACATTGCCTTTCGTTTCCACGCACCGCTTGAGGCACTCTGCCCGAAACTAGATTGATTATTGAAAATACTGAGTGTAGTGAAGCGAGCACTTTTTAAGGCCCTTCTTAATTTTTCTTTTAACAGATTTTTTTAATCTTACAATCACTTTTTTAATATCGACATTGCCATGTGACTAATAAATACTGTCGGGAGGGCCTTGAAAAGTGCTCACTTTACCGTGAATAGCCTATAGCAGAGGTCGTACAGTATCACCGAAACAAGATATCGAAAAGCGATTCAGGTCGCATGTCTCCAAGATATTTACTTACGAGCAGACCGTAGCATCATTAAATACAAAGAAAATGAATACCTAGCACTGCCGCGTGTTCCGAGGCCCAATCTACAAATTTAATGAACATAAATATTTACTGTGTACTACAGGATGTCCCCTTACTGCTGGAGACCACTAATAAACCAGTGGTTAATTTAGTACTCGTAAGCAGTGACGGGAAGTTTACAGGAATGCGGAGGCGCAACAGATATAGGCTGTTAACGGTACAATGAGCACTTTTGAAAGTCGTATTTAAGATCTACTTGTATGCACACTGTGTATTCTTCCGCTATATGTAAATTTGACATTGTCATGGACCTGATCACTTTAGTGATGCGTCTGTCAAGTGAAACTGTGGAATTAGTAGCAAAGTTAATATTTTACAAATTTGCTTACTATTTTACTTATATTCATTAAAAAACACAGAGATTAAAATAAATTATCTCAGTATTCATAAATGTTTATGCTATAATTTTAATTCAACGCTAAGACGTGTAAATACTTTCAATCAGTCGTTGCCAACTTTACCGTGCATGTACCAGCCAGTATGACCCTTAACATATACGCAGGGTAGAGGTAACAACAACAAAGAAATGACAAATTTGATCAGTGCTCGGCCATAAGCCATAACTTAACGCTATTATATTTTTAAAATTAAGGTTAATTAATGTACTTCCTATATAACGTTCCTATATCTCTTATCAGGCAGTAGCCGAAGAGGGGATCGTTGGACATCTTTTTAATCCCCCCCTCCACCACATAGATCCCAATTAAAAGTCGTGAACTCTGTTACCTAATAAGGTAAATTTAATTAAAATGTTGATTTATTTGAGGGGGAGGGGGTTTAATTTTGAAGGAACTCATTTCATAATTTATTTCTAATTCAAACCTATCTACCTTTTATGAATATATATTTTTTAAAGCGATATGAAAGAAAATCTAATGGGTACTGTTGTGAGTTCAAGGGCAGTAACATTTTTTTAAGGTTGATCCCAAAAATGCTCATTTTACCTTGAGCAGCCTCTAGAAGCAGTAAGGAGAAAACTTGTTACCTGCGCAAGGTTGTGGTTCTCGAAGACGACGAGTGCGAAGTTGTAGAAGAGCGCGTGGCCGCGGATGACGGCGAGGTTGGGGAAGAGCGCGCCGAGGCTGGGCAGCCCACGCGCGCGGTACACCATCACGTAGTCCGTCACCTCGACGAGCTCCGGGAAGCTGAGCCGCGGCAGGTCCCGCTCGCCTACAGAGATAAGCACCACCTGCACGAACCCTTCTACGACGCGGCAGCCGCGCAGCTTCTCGAACTCGGCGACGCGGCCGCGCACGTCTACGCTGCGGCAGATGCGGGCCTCCGACACCGCCGCCGTCGTGAACAGCAGCAGCAGCAGCAGCGCCGCCCCCGGGTACGTCCACCTCCGGCACATGGGGCGGCCTGAGTCATCGGGCACACCTCGGAGCCGGCGGGAGACTGCCAGCCGTGACGTGCCTCGTCCCCCGGAGAAGGCGTGTTTGCTCGTCGGTCTGTGGATGGAGAGAGAGAGAGCGAGAGCGAGAGAATGAGGAGGGGGGAGCAACGTGTATCCACGTCACCGAGTGCAAACACGCTCCCTCTTGATTGTCGGCGGGCGGAAGAGGCGAGCAACCAGCTGGTGCGCCCCGGTGGCGCAAGACGTCAACGCCGGGAGGGTCCACAGTTTCTTTCCACTCCCCCTCCTGACGACGTGCATCGGCGACCTTGCCGTACTGTGCTTCTGCGTCCGCCCGGTGAGAAGACGTGAGAACGGGACGACGGGGCACGTGGATTCTCTCGGCCAGGTGGAGAAACTCGACGCCCTGTCGGCCTTCGGCGACGCAGAGGTAACTGGCACACTTTTCCTTCGAGCCGCCGTGACGAAGCGGATTTCCCCGTGATGCTACGAGCCGGTGAGACGCGCGGTAGTAACGACCCGCTCGCGAACGTGCGACGCCGCCGACGAACTAACCGTGCTCCGAGCGGAGCGCGCGACGGGCCTGTTTATAGAAGGGGATAAAAACACGTTATCGCGTGCGTCACAGGACCCTCGTTATCGTGTGTGTTCCCGCGACGATTGTAACACCGGGCCTCGAAATAAATCGGCAAACACTAAACAGGCGCCGAAACGCGCCTTCGTCTTTATCTTGTCTCTGATGATAGTACGGCGTGCAGTTCCAGGACTTGACGTCTTGAAGAGCGGGCTGGTGTTAACTACGAAGGACGAACCCCCGCCTCCCCAACTCGAGCGTGGCAACGTGTCGACCGAAATCCGCGATAAGATTAGCCATCTCGCTTTCCCCCCCTTTTTTTTCCTTCGCGATCACAGAGATGGAAGACGACAGCAGAGGAGGTGCCCATCGGGGTGGACGCCGACGTTGCGTCGGGCGACTGCCCTAGTCGACGCTGCAAGCGTCCGAGCGCCCGCCACAAATAGCTCCTCGCACGCATCGGCGGCTAGCGAGCACGTTCCTTGACGAAGGACGACCTGGGAGATTATTTCTTCCGCCTCTTCGCGCAATAACTTGTGCGCCCTTCCCTCCTCGCCATCTCTAGGACGCGGACTCCTGATGGGTACCGGGCGGCGCCCGTTGCCGCGTCATCAGAAATAAAGACCGAAGTTTAGGAAGTTCTTGTTTACGTAGAGCTATTTCCGATAAGATGCCAAGTAGTGTTATTGTCGTTCTTCACAGGCTCCTCCTCTCCACGCCCCACTACCGAAAGCGTTTAAGCTATCAAAAAGTTGGGTAGATTTTATGATAGAATAAATTTAAATGCACGGTTAAAAATGACGCACATATATGAATACATGCATACATACATGAATATATGCATTTATATATGCATCCATGCATATATATGTACATACATCATACATGCACGCATCCACACAACATGCAATCATACATACATACAAATATACATTCTTCAATACATCCATCCATAAATACACCCATGCATACATCCTTACACACATCAATCCACACACACATGCATCGACACATACATCCATACATACATCCGTCCCACCTGCATCCATCTGTAGGCATATGCATGAATGTGTACATACATGCATCTGTACATGCATGCATTCTGTACATACATGTGTCATATGTACATGCATGCATCCACACATGCAGGCATCCATATAGGCCGTTCACGATAAAGTGAGCACTTTTGAAGCCCTAGTTACTTCTTTCTTTCAACCAATTTATATCCTTGCACTACTTGTTAATGTAAACCCTGCCTTGTGAGTAATAAACACAGTGTATACATTCACTATACCCAAAACCAAAAGTCCGAGGCCACAATGAAATGTATTTGTTGGTTATTATGTCTGGTGAAACAGCTTCGAAAAGTGCTCACTTTACCGTGAATGGCCTATACACACATTCATACACGCACCTCATACATGCATACCTGCCCCGGGATAACCTAGCGGCCGACAGTAACGTCCGCCACATAGGAAACCTGGGTTCGACATCGCCGGCAGTCGAACCCAGTTTGACACGTCGAGGTGGTCTAGTTGTTTGGCAACGAGACCACCGCGTCTTCGCACGAGTGTAGGTGATGACTGTTCACGGATAAAACGAGCTCTTTTGAAATCAAACTTCGAAAAAAAAAAGTCACAGCTTCTATCTGCATATAATTTAACGTGCGCGCTGCGTGACATACGCCCAGTAAACTTGGCAACGATGGAGGGAAAGTAGTTCCATATCTTAACGTCGAACAAAAAGTGTTAGGTAACCGTTTGTGATAACATAAATTATTTCCTGCGCTTTCTCCGAAGTTTCTAAAGTGGGAATCGTGACGGACGATGCCGTTGGTCGGCGGGTTTTCTCGGGGATCTCCCGTATCCTGCGCCCCTTCATTCCGGTGCTGCTCCATATTCACTTCAATCACCCTCATCGGCTCTCAAGACCTCGCTGTTAAGAGCTGCCCACACCTCTTCACTCACACTAGCGCTTTCTCTTTTTTTTATTCGCCGAAGCGTAAAAACTAGCAGATTTTTAATATATTTACTTTTTTTAAAAAATAATTTTACAGTTTCACATGACCGACGCGTGAAAAAAGCGATGAGGCCGATGGCAATGATAATCTCACATAAGGCGGAAGAACACACAACGTGCATACAAGCAGATGTTAAACAGGGCTTTCAAAAGTGCTCATTTTACCGTGAACAGCCTTTATGCAACAGTAACTTACTCGTTGGTATAGGCTGTTCACGGTAAAATGTGCACTTTTGAGGCTGCAGTTACTTTTTATTTCAACCATCTGTTATCCTGCAACCTCCTTTTAAAATAAATATTACTATGTAGGTAATAAACACGGCGTGTTTATTTCACCGCACTCGGAAGTTAACGTCCAAGTCTAAATTAAATTATAATTATTGACTATAATTCCAAATGAGTGGGCTTTCATAAGTGCTCACTTTACCGTGAATAGCCTGTACCTACGAGAGGAGTTTCTGCCACAAGCAGCAGGTTATTATGAAACGTCAACGAAACAGCAATGACCAGTAGCACATTCTGGCGTCGGAGGGGCCACTCTGGTGTAGTGGCTAGACTGCTCGCGTCACACCTCGGCGGACCGGGCTCGATTCCCGGCGGGGCCGCTCCCGGATTTTCGCATGCGGGTACCGTGCCGGACGATGCCGCTGGTCAACGGGTTTTCTCGGGGATCTCCCCGTCTCCCCGCCCTTGCCGCTCCACACCCGCCTCGCTTCACCCTCGACAGCTCTCAAGGCTTGGTGTTTAGGGTCCTCTGCACTGAAATGCTTTCTGTGAAGTCGTTGTTTGCGCGTAAACGCGTGTCTCGGTAAATAAATGTTCTGCAAATACGACCTTTAGTCAAAAAAGAGAAAAAGACCATTATATATGCCCCTATTGTTTTACTTTTGTGACATTAAGTGTATTAATGGAGAGAAAAAATCGTGAAAGTGGTCAAATATCGCATTTTTAAAGCTTGTCTATGGAGTTTCTTTAAGTCGCAAGAGAAAAAGTACGATTATAAGGGGCATAGTTTAACGCGTGTAATAAAACCTCGCTGTTACAGATCTAGTTTACGCAGTAAAGCGTCACGACGGAAACACTGCACGCCTTGCGCATAGGAGCGATGAGGCGCTAGAAGTGCGTGGTAAGTGTCGCCCGTATCGCTCCCTCGCTTCTTGACCTGGGACGCGCAGGTCTAACTGGCCAGTTATTTCAGTAACGATAGCTGTGGTTCCGATATTGCTGACGAGCACTCGAGGCCACTCACTGGCAGTCGTCTTGGCGAACAGCTGGGTAGCGCCCTGTGCGAGGCTATAAAGATTATTAAAATCTCTGGGGCTGCAGGAGGATCAGGAATGCCAGTAAAATAAGTCATTGGCGCGCATCAAGATATTTGATCTTTAAACTTGTCTGCAAACGTTCAGGCGATTGTAATATTATATTGAAAATAGTTCTCATGGAAATTCAGAAGAATCACCATGAATGAATAACCTTTAATGTAAGTATATGATCGGGCAATTCCGCCGGATTCAAATTAATTTTAGTATATAAATTAGTTTTTAAATAATTAGCGAAACTACTTTTAAGAGTGATTTTCACTCACATTCTCTTTTGTCCCTAAAATAAAATTAAGTACCAAGTGTTCCGAAACTATCGACTCGCTGACGAGTAATAATATTTGCTGGCTACTGATAACTAGGGACCTGCAAAATTCGCGTCATTATTTGGCATCAGGCTAAACTTCACCGTTATATATATATATATATATATATATATATATATATATATATATATATATATATATACACACACACACACACACACACACACACACACACTCGAACCGGCGTCGGCTCTCCATTGGCTGCTGCTCAGATGTAAAGTCACTCCTTTTTTTTTTTACTGGACTGCACGTGGTTGGACTACACAATTGTGAAATGTTTATTTACTAGCGCAGAGTCACCCAGGGCGTGTCGAATATAGTACAGTCCACGTCCGTAGAAGACAGGTCTGGACACTAGCTTAAAATTCGACGCCCTTATTGACCCATTTAGTTCGCGAACCCAGCCGCAGAGCGCTGCTACCGAAGTAGTGAATTTTACATAGGAGCGGGAATTGCAATTTTTTTTCTTAAAATGGGGAAATGACATCCATAGGTGTTATCCCTATACCAGCAATGCTAACAACGCTAGTTTGCGCAGCAGCGATCTGCGGCTACTGCATGAACTAAATCAGTCAATAAGGGGATCAATTCGCTAATATTGTTAGATGGGCGAGTGTCCAGACCTGTCATCTACGGCCGTCGTACAGCCCAACTACATGTGTTGGAAGTTTACCGTGTCCCCGAACAATGATTTGAATCTCGTAGGGGTCTACTGATAACTGTTCCCTTGCCGCTGTCGGACACTGACAAAGTATCAGTGATTTCAGTGCTCATCAACTGTGACGGAAGGCGGCCTAGGACCCGGCCTAGGAATCAAGTCTCCTGTAGCCTCTTCCCCACTGACCTTCGCTTGTTGCTTGCTCTATAGTTTTGTTTATACTACTTTAAAGACGAACCTCGGTGGCGTAGTTGGCTAGGACGGCAAACTTCAGTGTTCGAGCCCCGCGTAAGATTTGAAAGCGTGTGCCAAGTTCAAATACTAGCTTCGATTAGAATACTGCTCCACCCTTCCCTCTCCTGCATTTAAAATCACGGATCTACTTTCCAGTGTAGGAGCAGAGACTAACGCCTTTAACATACAGCACACAAGCGTTCAAACATAATGCATATAACTATGAAGCTTGTCAATGATAAAAGCATTTTATTTAATTATATTAGAACGGTGTCGTCACATCCATTGGACTCGTAGCTCAATCGGACAGTCACGGCAACTTTGAGAAAAAAAAATTCAACTGGGTATGTCGCATGGGAAGTGTGGCGAAAATACCCCCCCCCCCCCCTCCCCTTCTTTTTGTGTGGTATGATTTGAATTTATAATGGGAAACATGTGCGTATTCACATTATCTTATACAGTTGTCGCGAATAACTTGAAATTATCCAGAGTAACGATTTATTTTAGCAAACTACATGCGCTTAACTGACGCCAGCTTATGAATTCAGCTACGTTCACAAATAATTTGATTTTTCGTCAGTGCAGCACGCTTACGCACTACATTGTATTTACTATAAATCTGAACCGCATTTTTATGTTGAATTCGTGCTTATTTTATAGTGTACATTTGTCATTTATAATCTTAGGATGTAGTTGAAGATATAAACGACCACCCCTTTAGAATTCGTAAAGCAAAAAACAATTGCTTTTTAACACAAGTATGCACCACAATAATTTTTTCATCTAATAAATTGGATCGTGAAACATACTGAGCAATTCCTGACACACATGCGTGTTGTTTACTGCTGTCTATCTTTTTGAGATATAATAACAAAATAATTATATTTACGTGTGCCCGGGGGGGGGGGGGATTGTAACGTTTTGGATATATTATTGGTTTTTACTTACACGGTAAGCGGAAAGGAAACGTGAATTTCCGGTAGTACCTCTGTTGTGATTGGATGGTCGATAGTTTGACATTCCGAGGAAAATATATGCTCTGACTTCACAAGTATGTTTTTCTCACTATGTGCACACGACCACCCCAAGATTATCCGGTTTACAGGTTTCTCAGATATAAAGTTTCGCCTCAAATTTTTAAAAGGTTCTTTTTCACAAGTGAACTGCTGCCAGTCAGGTTTCTTTGGAAACGATGAAGGTTTGTCAAGCTATACTCCTTTAGCACTACAGTATTTTATAGTTCGGTGCTAGTCGGGAGTGTTTGTAGTTTGAACTCTTCAACTAGGTCCGCCGTTACACGGGATGTAGAACTACTTCACTAAAACAAGTTCAGCTATCGAAGAGTTCCGATTGCAGTTGTTTCTCGTTCAAAGTGAACAAATTTCATAAGTCGTTTCGAACGACTTCGTTTTTCTTCAAAGTAAACAAGCAGTGTAATAAATATTGCTGAATTTGGCGGGAATTCATGCATATGTTGAATTAACTTAAGTTTAAGGTTAAATATACTAATACCCGCCCATTATGCCATTACGGTAAAAGTGTAGGTTTTATAACAATTAAAAATATCAATATTGATAAATGCTGGAGGCTATTATAATTAAATCTAATACATTTTAAGTTCCATGTTTGTTGAGGTTAAAATTCCCATTGATTTCATTCTGCTTTGGATGTGTAACCGCGAAAACACGTTCTGTTTCTAAACTTGTTCAGACATGGCTACCGAATGCATTTAGCTGAATGTGTTTAACAGCACTCGTGTAACCACGGCCCAGTTTACATAAAAGTCAAATACTGTGTGCGATTGACGTTCCTTGAATTCTGTTTACTGGAAAAATATGACTACGTGTTTGCCATTTCTAGGCCGATTATGAATATTGCGAGATTCCGGGAACCTACAATGTTATTCTTTTATAATCTTATCATTTTCCTCTAGGCAAATAACCTTTTCCTGGGAGAGATATGGCCAAGCAGCTGAGTGTCTATGCATTATCCATCCTCGTGCATGAAAGTCGTGTCTCACGAATGTATCTGTGAGTTCACGTAATCTTCAGACTTGACAAAATAAGTAGGCCTATGGAATAAGCGCCACTGACATGCCTGGCCCCATTCTGATCAAACATTGTCGACTTTGGACAAAAATATAGATTGTTAAAATTAGCCAATAAGATAACATTTATTTCACTAAGAAAATACAGTGTGTGGCAAAAAAAAAAAAAACACCTGAATTTTCAGTCTATTTGCGCTTCTATATATAGTATAAAACAAAGTCGCCCGGCCAGGTGTGTGTGTATTCGGCTTAAGCTTCTAAACTACTTGATGTATTTTGATGTAGTTTCCACCATCATTTAGATAATTTTTTGAGGAAGATTTTGGTACATAATACATTAATATGTAATGCAAGGAAAGTAGATAAATATCAAGGTTTTGTAATTAGTCGGATAAAGCCGCTTTTCGGGCGCTTATATGGCTTACGCTGACTAAACCATAAGAGATACACCATATTAATGTACTACAGAATTGAAGATCGCAAAAAGGTCTATAAAAAGTCCACGGCAGCATACAGTTATCTTTTAAGGATGACCCATAGTAACCATTTTTGTCTTTTAAAATTTTATTAAAAATAGGGATTCACTTACAAAGACTATGTGGACAACATTGTATTAATCCTATGCTAGTTATCGTAAGCATTTAGGGTATGTATTTACTGTAAACCTAAACAACGCCATATTTGTAAATCGCTCTCAAGTGAGGCTGGGGTGGGTCGCTATTACACAATAATATGAAGACTAAAGTGAATACTTAGTACACACTACAAAAAACTGGCAGATAACATGGATAAGAAATACGAGAAAACTCAATAATTTGACAGCCGTTTAACTAATGGCGCACGAAAGCAGTATATTTATCCGATTTTCCTTATAACTTGTTTTTCAAATGGTTTATCAAAATTTTTGGCACGACAAGACATAAATATTAATTATTGAACAACTTCTCGCATTGTTAAATGTTCACTACCTTTATTATTCTGTGAGCACTGATGGAGGATGAGAAATAAGATATTCCTTCTTATCTTCCATCAGTGCTCCGATAGTAGTAATGGTAATGGATATCTATCAATGTAATAAGGCGTTCGAAATTATTCTTCATGTCTTGTCGGGCCAAAAATTTTGAACAATTCTCTGAAAAACCACTTTCGACCAAAAGTGCACGGCTTTCGTGCACCGTTCCCCTTAAGGGCTCTGCCTAGCAAGCTTGCAGACACGGAGTTTGGGACTGCTGTGGTGCAGGAGTCCGACCACTCTCCTCCCACCTTGGTGAACCGGGTTCGAATTCCTGGTGGGGTCGCTCCCGGATTTTCGCACGTGGGAGTTGTTCCTTACGATGCCACTGGTCGGCCGGTTTTCTCGGGGGTTTCCCCCCGCCCTTTTATTCCGGCGCTGCTCCGTACCTCGTTTCACCCTCATCGGCTCTCAAGACCCAGCTGCAAGTGCCGCGCACATCTCTCCCCTTTCAAGCCACGGAGTTGAAATGGCGAATCACTTGAAATAAATCCCTTCTCATTTTGCATCAATGTTACAGATAACTCTTTCAAACTAAAAAAAATTCAACGCAACTTTTTCAGAGAACACTGCCACGTTACGAATAAATGTAAAGAAAAAAAACATTCTATCATTCATTTTTGTGAAATATAATTACAGTACTTTAAATATTAAATTTTAGATCAAAAATATTACATAAAATTTGCAAATTTTCTTAACATGCCAATATTTCTTAAGAAATGTTACACGGAATAATTTTAGTTTGTAACAGTTAACCTTAAAGATGATGAACTAAGAAGGTCTTTATTTAACACAGATTACTCATTTAAACTCCATGGTTTCATGCACGGCGGGCAAGGACCTTAAAAATAAGAATAAACCAAGTAGACCTGCTATAGTCTGTTCGCAGTTTCTTCACATTCTTAAAATCTAACCTTTGTAAAATCAACCCATGTATCACGTGTTTAATTATTTCCTAAATATACAATATATCACAAGCGTTTTATACCTCTGTTAACATAAAGGTATATTATTATTCGTTAAATTGAAGTCTTGCCGTATATTTTATTTATAAATTATTATATTTAATTTATAATAGGTATGAATAAAAAACAGTGAGAAAACATGTGTGTTGGTAGCACCTAGTAAGAAATAGTTCTCATGGAAAATCTCATTACAACTGAGTGCGCGCGAATTCATTGCGTTGTCCATTGGTGTAATTTTCTAGACTCGATTAAGCTTCGGCCCCATGAGGCGGAGGAATATCCTGAAAGTAGAACTTTAGCAGGGCTTCAGAAAAGTGTGAATTAACCGTGAATGGATAATAGCAGAACGTGTTTAGCAAATTTTTGTATAGCAATCAGATAAAATACTCCAGAAACGTATGTTGTACACTGCAGAGTAACTGGCACACAAGAACACAACTGCTCGGTCGTTCGTGACAATACTTACAAGGAAATCGATACTTTTTAGGAATGAATCACTTTCGAAACCGCATGATACAAAAACGCGTACAGAACACAAACATTACATTCTACTCTCATTTGAAAGTAAAATCGGGGAGAAAAAAAAAAAAAGATCAATGGAGCAAAATACTCCATATAGTATATGGAATTCATGCAGTTATTTACTACGTGCTATTCACGGTAAACTGAGCACTTTTGAAATACCTCTCATTTGGAATAATAATCAATGAATATATCTTATTTTTGCCTTAGAGGTTAACTTCCGAGTGCGGTGGAATATACACACTGTGTTCATTACTTACATGGCAATATTAATTTAAAAAAGGTGGCTGAAGGATAAGAAATTGCTGACAATAAAAGGTAACTAGGGTTTCGAGAGTGTTCATTTTTCAGTGAACAGCCTATGTTTCTCTAAACCATAGTTTTAGGTAAGCAAGAATAAAATGTTCGAAATGAATATATGTAGAAAAAGGGATGATTCCAACAGAAACGCATGGAACAATGTTCCAGGCGATTACATCCTTTTTTCAGTTGGCGATATCCTACACCAGCAATTCTTAAACTGTGATCCGCGAACCCATAGCAGCTCTTTTCATAAGAATTCTGTAACTGTGCTGTTAACTTTTCGTAATTAGTGAAGATGGTTTCTGCTAATTTTGTAACTGTGCTGTTAACTTTTCGTTATTAGTGGAGATGGTGTCTGCTAATTCTGTAACTGTGCTGTTGACTTTTCGTTATTAGTGAAGATGGTTTCTGCTAATTTTGTAACTGTGCTGTTAACTTTTCGTTATTAGTGAAGATGGTTTCTGCTAATTTTGTAACTGTGCTGTTAACTTTTCGTTATTAGTGAAGATGGTGTCTGCTAATTTTATAACTGTGCTGTTAACTTTTCGTTATTAGTGAAGATGGTTTCTGCTAATTTTGTAACTGTGCTGTTAACTTTTCGTTATTAGTGAAGATGGTTTCTGCTAATTTTGCTGCAAAAAAAAACCCTTGAGATTGTAGTGAACAATAAATGGTTCGTATTCATGAAAATGTTCGTAGCTTGTATAGTCCATTCATGGTCACTTCCAACTTTTATGGAGTCCTGATAAAGTTCTACTTTCAAGCTATCCCTCCGCCTCGTGCAAACAAAGCTTAACCACGTCTAGAAAATTACACCACAGGGACAACGCAACGCATTCGTGCATATTCTGTATCATAGTATCTTTCATGAGGTCTGTACTAGGCGTTGCCAACACACCAATTTCTTCTGTGTTTGTATTCATGTTATTTATATGTATAATTTTATAATTTATAGATAAAATATAAGTAAAGGTATATTTAAACGAAAATAAAACACTTCTATGTTAACAGATGTATGATGTGATATTGGCTGTTCATGGTAAAGTGAGCACTTTTGAAAGCCTTGCTTAAGATCTACTTGTATGGACGTTGTGTAGTCTTCCGCCTTATGAAAAATTAACATAGTCATGGGCTTTATCAATTTATTAATGCGTCGGTTAAGTGAAATTATGAAATTATTAGAAAAATAATAATAATAATTATTATTATTTTACCAATCTGGTCATTTTTATATTTTGAAGCAGTAAAAAGAAAAATAAACTGAAAGCGAAAGAAATAATTTTATTAATCACAATAGGTGAGACATTTTATTCGACACAAAAAAAACATTTGGCCGCAAGCAAAGTAAACTAACTATGCGTGGTTATGCAATATTTGGCCGAAAGTTCAATGCATAACGTAAAAAACTAGACAAATACATGAACTGACGCATACCTTCAGTTATATCAATCTAAGAACAATTTACTGTTTTGTAATATCATTAAAAGTAATATTTTATTTTTACGTTATCTCGCACTACTTAGAACGGAATCCTCAGTAATTATTAGCACCAAAGAAACAGCTCTGTGTTTTTGCTTGGGAAGACTACCTACACAAACGACAAAAAAAATGATTTCAGCATATTTCTAAACTCAACCCCTTGGGTTCAAAAAGACTAGAATTAATTTTCATTCATGTCTCAACATTTCTTAAACCTTTGAGATACCGCGGTGTTTTTTTCGTTCACACAGCTACCTATACAAAAATCTAAAAAACAAACAAAATATATATATAAGTCAAATGTGCTGTCACAAATATCGCTGTACATTTTGCTTCAATACGCTACCCATGCAATTGGCTAAAATTATTTTTATAATTTTTTAACTGGCAATAATATTAATTGATGTAATGTGGTGTACAAAGAGATACTTATAAAATACAGTATGTATTAAGTATAGTACACACTGGCGAAGACGCGGCCGGAAAAATGGGTTGTTATAAATTTAAAAATTGGGGCCAAGCCTTCAAATGCAAATCACTGAAAGAACAAATTTTCTGTTTTCTTACATAGTTTATCTCTAACAATTTCTGAAAAACTTAACCACTGAAGCGTTTATGAAAGAAAGGCATTGAAAGCAGTTCCAACCCAAATTATGTATGGAGAACACAATTAAAATTTTAAAATTTTAAACAAGAATAATATATGTAACCAAAATAGAAAATAAATAAGTACTTTTATAAAGAATCTTTTATTAATTAAAAATCCTTTCATAGACGTTTTTTTAATGGCAGCAGATACAACAGTCCTCTGTACACGAGGGAGATGATACATACAAACACACAAACAATGTATGTGAAAAGTAATATATTATTATTTTGCAAAGTCCTACATGATGGTTCGGATATGTAGAACACTTCCTTCATGCTGACCCAAAGTGCAATTCAGTTGCAGGCTTGTACTTGTTCGTGAAGTCTACTGACTCATTCTCTTTATTTACCCGTGTATTTATTTGCTGTATAATTTTGTATCGAAAATTATAATTTGTCTATTGGTTAGGCTTTGGTACTGTTCTGTTAACAAATTTGAGTGTCAATTTTTTTTTATGAAGAAGCTTTACTCGAAAACTTAAGGAAATATAACAACTTGCGAACTTCACTGTACTAAAACCGCATGTAATTTGAGGTAATAAATATTTCAGTTTTGATCATATTGGCTGAAGATAGTTATCGATAGTATTGCAAAACTAATTTATATTTGTTAAAATTTATATCGACGCGAAGATTACCGTTTCGCTAGTTATATGTTGTTTACAAACAGGACTCTCATTCGGGAGGGCACGTGTTCGATTTCCGGGGTCGTCATTCCATGGATTTTCCAAAATCACTCCAGGCAAATGCTGAGATTGTTCCTTAATACACGGGCCATGGCCGATTCCTTCACCATCCCTGACGCTCCATATTACTGGCCCCTTCGCTAACGACGTGGTGCCAACCCATCCAGGTTTAATTATGAAGATTTGTTATAATTTACAGAGAACACAATCTTTGTCAAGCGTACTTGAACGGTTTCAGCCATAATTAAAACCGCGCATTCGCTGCAACAACGAAAAATGAGATTTGTCCTAACGACATTACACACACACACATACACACTATATATATAAACATAATTATTTAATTTGTTTTTTAGGTGAGACCAAACGCAGACATAGGCTGTTTTGTGGTCGTGGTACCTGAAGGTCATATGATTGATTTCTTTGGTCAGTTTAGTTAGATCATCGCTTATTTTGCCTCTGAGAATAACCGCGAGACTTTAAACCGAATCTCAGACTTTATTATTTTTTTTAAATCACAGAATCCATTTTTGTTTCATTGTTAATTCCGAAGCGAAGCAAGCTATAGACCGTTCACGGTAAAGTGAGCACTTTTTAAGGCCGTCCCAACTGGCATTAAACACTAATAAATATAACTTATGGCAGCCTCAGGCATAGCATTTTGATGGTGGTGAAATGTATACACTGTGTTTATTGGTCGCATTGCAATGTTTATATTAAAAAGCAGCAGGAAGATGGAAATTGGATGAAAGGAAAAATTAAGAAGGGCCTTAAAAAGTGCTCACTTTACTGTGAAACAGCCTATAATTAGTTTACCCGATAACGTTTCCTGCCGAAGTAGAATATTTCACTCATGTCATTGCGACCTCGGAAATGTTACTTCGTGGCCTTGCTCAATCGCTGTGTGCGCGTGACTGGAGCGACGTCCGTACAATATGAATGGGCGTGTTTTTCGCTTGCCAAGGTCATAGAACCTGTCCTCCCCACCATTTCTGCCAACTGCACTGCCAGAAAAAACATTCTACAGTATGTCCCCCCCCCCCCGCCCCCTCCTTTTTACTCTCCCTTAACCCCACGAGAACAATCCAGTGTGTAAGATTGACATACGTGCGCTGGTTATAAATGTCTGTTTTAGATAATGAAACAGCTTTAATTGCATAAACAGCTTTTACAGAAAGCGTATTCAAAAGAAGCGTCCCATTTTTTTTTTTAGCAACATTATACATCTCCACTGTTTATGTTCCTTTTTATGTCACGACTTGAAAGTATATATCCTGCAATGAACGTGTTGCTATACTATAAACATTATCGAAGTCTGTAAGTATATGGCGCCAATCAATCCGTGTTCACAGGATTATGGTAGTTACGGGGGCGGGGAAGAATAGCTTTTTCTAAGAATGTAAGTATCCCTTTATCTGAATGTGCGCTGCTAGAAGTCACGAACAGCTTCAAGTTTAATACGTTACCATCTTATCAAAGTTTTTAGCAATTGTAACCAGTTTGTAGTTAATGAGGACTACTAAAATCAGCATTTGAAATGTTGGCAGCACGTTACAAAAAGTACTTCCGTTACTTTATGTCGTGTTAAAAAAGCAATTTTGGCAGCTGGAACCGAATAATTATGTTTTTTTTTTTTTTTTTCACGCATTAGATTCAAGCACGAGAAGCAGAATGATATTTGTGATTCTAACAATTCCACTCTGTAACACGATCGACCATAAGTAGGCCTACTAGTCAGTAGATCAATGAAGGCCGTGCTACAAAAATGTAACCACAACATGCCGATAGTCATTGCCACAGTCATAACAAAAACTCTTTCTTACAATTGATACAATGAAGGGAAACATGTTTTAATGGACTGTTCAGTTTCCCTCAAACCCGATGAGAGATAGTTGTACTTTTGCTTCAGAAGGCTACGTATACAAATGAGTAATAGGGGCAGGTCGGTTTTATTTCACTTTTGATTAATCGGATTAGCTCTTTGATATCAAAGGGGTTAATCGCCAATACGATATTAATCCGATTAAAATGGTAATTCGTGTTTAATCCGATAAAAAAATTTTGTTAATCCTTAATCCGATCGATTTTTCGGGTAATTTTGATCGGATAAAATTGTATGGAATTTTGAATGATTGATCCACTTGATTAAATTGAATTAATAAATTAAAAATTCTTGTGTGATAAGTGTATAGTTTAGTGCCAAGGTGTGCTAAGGCACTTTTTTTCCCTTATTTTTTGGGGGTGGGGAACAGCTCTGGTACGTCCTCACCCTTGGAGCTCTGGCGTCGTATGAGGTTTGGTGTGTTGGGGAAGGGGTATATATTTGTTGAGTTTTGTGCAAGAGTGCCATAAGATTTGGGGGGGGGGGGTTAGAGGGGATATTGCTAGTAAACAGTGTTGGGAGATAGGCGACTCTGAAATATACGATTTAGGTCGTGTATGTTAGTAATGACCACCAGAGGAACTTAGGTGTAAACGATTAAATAGACGACGACAGTTTCCGAATGCAATTAAACCGGTATGATACACATGAGAAAAATTAATGGAAATTTAAATTTCAAACGAACACAACTATGTGAGTCTCCTGATGTCGACAAGTGCTAACTAACTCACTAAACGAGCAATGTGTAAAAAACCAAAAATTTGATCTTGTTGCACTCCATTAGACTTGAGGGTTATACCCTTAAATAATGTGTGGGAAGAGGTGTATAACAATTGCTTATTCAAAGAGTTAGAAGAATTTTTACATTTCAATTTTGTGGCTTTGCCTCCTCCAAGTCTGCCATCTTCTGAATTATTATCACCTGAATCACTGCAATGCAATTTAATTTCTCCACCTCCTCCTTCGTCCATGCATTCACCACAAGAAATAATATATATTCCTATATTATCACCAATATCACCTGCTAGACCACCACCACCTGCTGTTCCTGTAAAGATATGCAAAATGAGTTTATCTCTTAACCCAAAATGGAAATAATTGTGAACATTCAAATTAAAATTGTTTAATGATTTTGCAGTTGTATGATGAAGTAATGATATTAGATTTTTTGAAAATTTGGGATGTAATATAATTTAACAACTTAAAAGTTTTGAGGTATAATATGAAGTGAAGGTTTTAAGGTGTAAATAATTTGTGACATAATATGATGTAAAAATATTTCAATTGAAATTTTTTCTACTCATAGCATTATTTGTTATAATTTTACATTTTAAAGACATAGGATGGAGTATTGGTTTTAAGCTTGTAAGGTACTCGTACGTAAATGTTAAAGAAATATTTATAAGTTTTTCTGTCGTAACATGTTTTGTTATGATATTTTTACAGTTTAAAGATGTAGGATGAAGTATTGCTTTTAAGCTTGTAAGGCATTCACATGTAAATGTTAAAATAATATTACAAAGTTTTTCAATCGTAACATGATTTGGTATGATATATTTACAGTTTAAAGATGTAGGATGAAGTATTGGTGCTATACTTGTAAGGCATTCGCACATAAATGGTAAATAAATATTTAAATTTTGTAATGAATTTTTATGAAATTTTATTAATTTTATGATTTGTGACATAACATGAAGTAACCATTTTTAAGTTTGTAGTGGTTTCACATGCAAATGGTAAAGAAATGTTGGAATGTTTTTCAGTTGTAAAATTTAATTGATGAGATTATTTTTATGAATTTTATTATTCCTGATGTAACATGAAGTAACGATTTTTAAGTTTGTAGTGGTTTCACATATAAATGGTAAAGAAATGTTGGAAAATTCTTCAGTCATAACATGACTTGTGATTATTTTAATGAATTTTATGATTTGTGACGTAATATGAAGTAACAATTTTTAACTTTGCAGTGGTTTCACATGCAAATAGTAAAGAAATGTTGGAAAGTTTTTCAGTTGTAACATTTTATTGTTGAGATTATTTTAATGAATTTTATTATTCCTGATGTAACATGAAGTAACGATTTTTAAGTTTGTAGTGGTTTCACGCATAAATGGTAAATGAGATGTTGGAAATTTTTTCAGTTGTAACATGATTTTGTGTGATTATTTTAATGAATTTTGAGGTGTAATATATAGTCTTTATCTTGGATGTGTTAACTAAGATGTTTCTAGGAATGTTTTAAGTAAAAAAAAGTTACAAAAAGGAGTAACATGACTTTTATTTATCAGTTTGTTATTCCTCAGGTCATTATTTTGTCGTATGATGATTGGATAAAAATTTAATGCTACTAAAGGGAAATTTGAAACTAATATGTTGGTAAACTTGAAACAAGTGGGTCACTAATAGTAAGCTTTTCAGGTGTGGTTTCTATTTAAAACTCAGGTAACTTGATGCCTTTCACAAGAAAATGCAAGTTTCTTGCTTCAGTCTTCCTGAGGGAGAAAAATATGTTTGTTTATAAATTTTTAAACTTGCATTACAATTTAAATTTAATCAAACAACTCTGAGCAACTGAGGGGGGAATTACAAAATCATGGGGGAAAGAATCGAATGTCAGTATGAATAAATTTGAAATGAAAGGAGAGAGAGCAATATCTTGAGAAAACCTCCGTCGCCACAGCTCAACTTGAATGACAATTGGGGGGGGGGGGGGCATAAGAAAGAGAAAGTCGACTTACAAAAATATATATTTTCAGAGGCAGGTACAAGACCTCTCACCATTCATACCTACAAGAACGTTTCCTGCTGACCCTCATCTCAACAGCAGCAGCACTTAGTGGCAGACCCCACAGAACTTTATAACAGAAATATTTTATAACATAAAACAGATCACAACTACTGCTGCTGTTGGATTCAACACAATGATGTCTGGTGGTAAAACACAATCGTACTTTACACAAACTCAGAAATCATCTTCGATTTTTTTTAAAACCAAAGTTGTGTTAAAAATGGCCACCAATTTCGTTTAAATTTGGACTTTTTAGGAAAAAGTTGAAATTTAACAGATTTAAGCTTCGATGGCAGTTATTTCAAGGTGGTTTCATGCTATTTAATTAATATAACATCGAAAAAGAAGTATTTTTAAATAAAATAAGTTCAAATATACACATTTTATGCTAGATAGTTAAGTCGAAATTCTGGGCTGGGAAACTTACGGAGTAATCTACACATGAAATACGCAGAAATATTTAAAACAGAATAAATACGTATGTTTTCAATCACCCCTACATTTAAAGACATTTTGTTTTAATGTAAGTTTGTAAATCAAAAGATGCATGTTTGAATAAACAGTGTTCTTTGGATACTCAAATTATATATAAAACTCTCCTAATATTTAGCAAGTGAAAATATATCTTATAGTTAGTTGCAATTTTTGGAAATATGTTAATAAGTTTGCTGTAAAATAGGATAAACTTACTGTTTATTGGATAAAAATGCATTTCTTGGAATTAAAATTCATTTTAACTTCATGGAAATAATTTCATCATCGGGATTTGGCTAGTATATTTTATTTCACTGGAGATAAGCCAGGGTTTCGAGAATAGCATAAATCTCCCTTTCGGAAAAAGTCCGATAAGCAAATGTGAATGTTTGAGGAGCAGGGGGGAGGGGAACTTTTGTAAACAGGTAAACTTTTGTAAACAGGCTTTGGGTGAGTTCAAAATTCGCTGGTCCGAGGGACGTCTGGCAGGTGGACAGCTCTTGTGGCACACAAAGATGCATTCTGGGGTGGGGATTCAGGGGGTGTCTAGCTGAGACAGCCCTCGTCTCGGAAGTACACGCACTCGTGGGTAGGGGAATGGAGGGGATGGGGGAACATAGTGGTAGACAGGTTTTGCGAATCATGGTGTTGGATCGATAGTGGGGAAGAGAATCTCTTGTTTCAAACAAAGACACATTTTCGACTATGGAGTTGGTGACTGGAGGGGGAGGGGGACGGATTTCCAAGGCAGGTAGTGCTCAACTAACTGAAGACATGGTCTGAGAGGGGCGGAGGGGTAGAGGGAGGCAGGAAGGAATGTCGTGAGCAGTTCTCGTTGGCTGGCACCATCTTTAGTTTGACGACAAGCCTTGCCATGGATACATGCATACATCTCTCTCTCCTCTGAAGCACCACTTCTGATACCACCAGTAGCTGCATTCTGTAGGTGTCTGGTGCGACGATCGAAGGGTAGTAGACCCATGGTCAGCTGGCTTCACCTATCATTAAACGTTTTCATCGAATAGTATCTGCTCCGTGATTCAGCTATTGTTTTAATATAAACACTTTTATAATGTTTAATTTATCTGGGGTGGGGGGATGTGTGTTAAGCAGATACAGTGCATCCATTATTTTAAATAATTTTATAAGCATTTATCATGTAAACCACGTTTCTGAGATTGTTCGACGAAAGTTTATAGGATTTCCAACTATCCTTTCGTTAACTAATGTGGTGAATCTCCCAGACTTAACAGAAATTTGTGTTAATATTAGTTGGTTCGATGTAGTATGTCCAGTATTTTAAATAATTTTTCTTCGAGGAAGTTTGTATATACAAATAGTGATTATATTTTATCATTAAGAACGTGCGATTTGAATTTTGAAGTTAATCTTCGACACGAGCCGAACCTCATGCTAATCTTCAATGGAAAATAATAGTGAATTTTTATTCTTCTTACAATAGAAACATTTATTCGCAGCAGTAAACCACTTCTCTGGATACATCGTTAAATAATGCAGGTGAATTATTTTTCCCAGGGAAGTGAAAGTAGTGTTAAAAATCTGGGTAAGTTTTTCTCAGTACTAGTATGTTCGGCTAAATCGTTCTGTATTGTGAAAAATATTCTGTGCGATATCCCGCTCCTATGAAAATGATTTTGATTGGTTAATAAATGTACTTACTTCAATGCAGGATTGATGTGGGTGGAAAACTATTTTTCTAGGGAAATATTAATTTGTTTGAAAATTCAAGTATGTGAGTTGTGTTCTGAGTTTTTCTCACCATTTCAACTCAGTTGCCTGCCAGGCACCGACTGTGTACCATGTCTATATTCAGGCTCTCGACACACAGCTTATAAGTCGATGTAAGTGATATGCTCAACTCATTCCTTCATCAGACTCCACAATGAATGGACATGTTTTAAAATCACTTAAGGTATGTGTAAAAATGAGAGTGAAGATGCACGTGTATGTCTATTACGCTATTGTGTCTGGTTAAAATTTAATTAAAACTGTGAGTTTGGAAGTATTTAATTGCCTGTGTTGTAGTGTATTCAAATCAATTCTTAGTAAATTTGCATATTTTGAAGGTGTGATTTATTCCATCTTTAAGTTATCAGAATGGGTGGTAAACAAGATTTCTAGGTAAATGTTAATTCATAAACATAACATAATTTTTATCCATTCACATAGTTGTGTGTCCAACTCGGCCGCAACCTCTACATATCTAACAGCTTATAATTTGGCGCATGTCATACACTGCAGCCATTGCTTCAGCCATTTCCCGACCAAGCAGGTGGGTTTTAAAATCATATAAGGTATGTGTACAACTAAATTTTTACGTGTTTTAAAATACCTTGTTATTTTATTTAGGAAGACTGCCGTTTAATTTATATATTCATAGGGAGATTTTTGCTTTGTTGTAGATCGTTAATTAATTTCATACAGGATACTCATGTAGTTGTCATTGTTTGGTGAGCTAGCACTTGTCGACATCAGGAGACTCACATAGTTGTGTTTGTTTGAAATTTAAATTTACATTAATTTATCTTGTGTTTAACATCGCCAGTTTAATTGCATTAGGGAACAGTCGTCGTCTATTTAATCATTTTCCCTTAAGTTCTTCTGTTTGTCATTACTAACATACATGACGTAAATTTTATCTTTCAGAGTCGCTTATCTCCCAACACCATCTATGAGCTATAACCAACCCGTCCGAACCCAAAATGACACTCTTGCACAAAACTCAACACACACATAATATATATACCCCCCCTTCTCCAACACACCACACTTCAGTATGACACCATAGCTCCTGAGGTGAGGATGTTGCAGATCTGCTCTCCTCCCCCAAAAATATAAGACAAATATAAAGTGCCTTACCACACCTTTGTGCTTAACTAAACACTTATTATGCAATAATTTTTTATTGATTAATTCAGTTAAATTAATTGGATCAATCAATCAAAGTTTCATACAATTTTATCCTATCAAAATTATCCAAAAAAAATCGATCGGATTAAGAACGGGTTAAGAATCGACGAAAATTTTTGATCGGATTAAAATCGGATTAACAATTTTAATCGGATTAAGGATTAACCCTTTTGATATCAAAGGCTAAATCCGATTAATCGAAAGTGAAGTAAAACCGGCCCGCCCCTACTACTCAAGTGCCTAAAATAAATTCAATATTCCAGATTAAACCTTTAAATTCGGGGGGGGGGGGGTGGAGGTGGCGCAGCCGCGGGCAAAATCTTTGTTTAATCTCTATCGTCCGCACTCTAACTCTTTTACAAACTCAATTTATGGGAAGGACGTGACCGCAGGAAATGCTAATGATTCCAAACTACCACGAAGAACAACATTCCTGACGGTTAGACTAAGAGATAAATTACCCTTACTTGTGTCAGTTTGCGTAACACAGAAACTTGATTCCAAGCCAGCGAAGCCATGGGAATAGCAACATCGTATATAAATGAGCATTCATTGCTTTTAAATAATACAATTACTTACATATTCAGTGTTTTACTTATACAGGATGTCCGGTGATTCGCGGATATGGACTGCCTCACACGAGTCTATGGTCAAACCTAAGTAGAACATATTCTTTGGTAAGAATGCGTTAAGTGTCTTAGTTAATAAGAAAAACAACATTACAGGAGATAACATGTCTTCAATCCGCGTTAAGCACAGCGTACATCATCAGCATGCAAAATGTCGAAACGTCATAACAGTTGTTCGAAGTTTTCCTATGGCCAAATCAATGCACTTGGTAACATGCTGCACGCACGGAGCTTGACCGCCGGATGCACCCATGGCCATTGCCATGTCCCAGTACCCACTGCATGTGAACTCCATGGCCTCCTTGGAACTACTGAGTTCGGCTCGTTCCCTTGCCGTGTGTCTTACGACGACATATTAAAAAAAAAAAAAATATATATTACTAACTTTTAAAACTTGCGAGCATCATAACCACAAAACGTACACGTTAATTTTCACACCTAAAATACAATATGGCGACTACCGTAAGTACGCAAGTATATCCAGCACGTATACAATTTAAATTACTTGCCAAGTTTAGAGCCTTTGTGTATTATACTGGGGATACGGACAACGCTAGTATATAGGCCTACATGATGACGTCACTGTATAAGCGTGTTATTTATTAGGGTACATCAGCATAATATACGCGTGTTGGTGTATAAAAAAACACAAATACACAATACTCTGAAATAAAATAAAAAAGTATTATTTACTTAAAGTAAAAATAAATGTACTCACATACATAATATATATATACAATATATACATATGTAGACATAAATATGTTCACATATATGTTGAAATTCGACCTTCTATAACAATTTATATTATACTAGCTAGCTGACCTACCCGGCCTTGCCCTGGTATCATTATATAAGTCGATTTTTTTTGGAGGGGGGATGCGGTCGGAGCCCAGTTTGGTCTACACAGTATTTTTTTTAATCAGGTACTGAAATGCATCCGGGCCAAATTTGATCCAGATCCATCAAACGTAGATTTGAATAAAGAACAAACCTATGTACATATACATGCTTACAAACGCAAGCGACGTCAACAAGGGCAAGCCTTGCCTTGCCTCGGGGCCTGCGGCTTGCCTCCCACCAAGGCGAGCTGGGTTCAATCCCAGGCCGGGTCACTCCCGGATTTTCGCATGTGGGAATCGTGCCGGACGACGGACGCCGCTAGTGGCGGGTTTCCCCGCGGATCTCCCGTTTTCCACCGCCCTTTCATTCTGGCGCTGCTCCATACTCACCTCAATCACCCTCATCGGCTCTCAAGACCTCGATGTTAAGAGCCGCCCAAATATCTCCATTCACTCACAATTTACTATGGTGAGAAATCCCTCCATCAGAATCGATTTTAAAACAAGAGCTCACTTTATAAGCTTTTAAGCTCATCAGTGTTACTTGAATATTTAAAATATGCATGTGGGAGAAGGCTAATGGGTATACAGGAATTTTTTGACGTGAATACGTCTTTGAATTTACAACCATAGTGAGAGGCGATGAAGAAAATCCGATTATAACAAAATAAGGGGGGGGGGGTACAGTTTGGCATTGCAGCTCCGAATCTATAGTCTACATTCAAAATTCAAATACACTACTCGATTGCCAAATGATCAAAGAATATGTTACGTCGAGTGAGGATTGCGTAGCATCGCGCTTGCGAGAAAGTCGGGGGGGGGGGGGGGGCGCAATTTTGAGTTCGTTTCTCCGCGTCTCATAACTTTCCGTAGTATAAATTTTGACTAGGAGATGCTACAACGCTTGTCTAAGTTTCAATCTACTCCTCTCGTCAAGATCGATCGATTGCGCGTATAAAAAAAAAATTGCGTGGCGTGGTTATGGTGAAATTGTACGAGTTTGATCTAAAAATTAAGAAAACTTAACACAATGTCAACCTATGCTCGTCAAAAAGCCAAGTCGAAATACAGAAATCGTATACGACTCGAAAGAGCATCTCAAAAGCAATCCAGCGATACCCATAAAACCCCGTATAATCGAGTGAAGGGGTGCCGGGAACGTAAAAAGAAAAACATCAAGGCGTGCGAGCGCGTCAACGTAGACGTATTCACGCAAAACAAACGGCCGTGTCCCCAACACAGCCAAGCCCAATTTTTCCCTGGGCTGGCTTTCAGCACATTCACTGTCGGGATGTGCACAGCGTTAGTCAAGGATGGCCTCGCCACTCCTCTCTCTAGCTCGCATTTCATTACTCACGTCTTCTTCTCAAGGGTAGAAGTGGCCGAAAGAAAACAGCAGGGGAGGTTTTGGGCTGGAGTGTCGGCTCAAGAGGACGATGTACATTGGCTTCATGGCAACATAGTTACTACAGAGTTATTTATACCGTCGGTGCGCACAATTAATTGGAGGATCCGCCTCTGTGTTTACGAGCTGTAAATACTTTCACAACGAGTCGTTTGAACATCGCGATCCCCGCAATGACGTAGTTTACGCTTTGCGTCGTAGCAGGGGAAACATCTTTTATACTTTATCCAAGTGATTTCCAAATAGCAATAAAATATTTCTACTGATCAGAAACATTTATCCAACTATGGCAAAAATAAATACCTTAAACTTAATTTAGCCTACTTGTATAAAAATTGGAGATTAGAGAGTTTTTCGATAATTGTAAATAACACCGAATATTTTTTAATTGATTTATGTACAATGGTGCTTACTACTGAACTACGCTGTTCACAGCACGTAGTAAAACAACACTCATTTAAAATTTAAATTTACACATAACTTTTTTTTAGAGTTCTTATAATACTTCTTTAAAATATTTTTGATCGACTGTGCTGTTGAACCAATTTTGAAGAGTTTGATTACTTACATCTTTCACTTAAATTGTTATTATAGAACCTAATTTTTAAGCATTTTACATACGTAATCCGATTAACTGCGTTGAAAAATACGTTTTTGTTGTCTGCTCGTTTGTTACAAACTTAACATTTTGGCATGTTAAATCCTATCTCAGCGAAAGTCCAAGAATCACAAAATCCTTGGATCCAAAATTCGGTTTCTTCTGATTCCCAGTTTTTGTGTATGTGAACTGAATCAATTTGGTTAATCTTTCCCGTTACATCTTATGTTTTTTAACGGCTTAACTTAACGTGACTCGAATTAGTAAAATCAACTATTGTATTATACTGTTTAAAATATTTAAAATATATGAACGTAAGTGTGATAAACAAAAATATTATTTTACCTGCCAAATACACCATTGAAAGATTAAAAAAATACAGCATGATGGAAGTGTTTGAAAACGACCAAATTCACAGAAGATATTGCTAGAGAGCAGCACATGAAGAGATCGTAAGCGCAGCGCTGGAGAAGACTGTGGTGTTGAAGTGGGACAGTCAAATTACCCAGACGTAACCAGTTGAGCATCGGAAGAAGCGCATAGTTACAAGGGCTTCACTTTACTCCGGACGTCGTTTGGGCATTGTGTAGCGTGCCAGACCAGCGAAGACGAGCCCCATTCACACAGTTAACTGTGTTTGAACGGGGTCGAATAGTGGAACTCCGGGAAGCTGAATGGTCATACTGGAGAACTGCGGAACATGTTGGATGAGAAGTGTCAGCAGTGCATCGATGGCGGCGCCGTTGGTCTTAGGAAGCAGCAGATATCCGTAAACCTGGTCACGGGTGTAGGCAAAGATCGTCGCATTGTACGAGAGGTCATAGCGGATCGCGCGGCTACCGCAGAACAGATGCACAAGGAGTGTCTTCAGCTCTACCTTAAATCGTTTATGTGAAGTTGGTCTACCATCATGCGCTCCATTAGCAAGACTTCCCCTCGCTCCTCAGCATCGTGCAGCTCGCCTCTGGTGGTGTCGATAAAAGAGCACCTGGGGGGAAGAATGATGAAGCGATGTGTTTAGTGATGAGTCCCGGTTCTGTTTTGGAGCTAGTGATGGTCGGGTACGTATTCGGCGTCGGCGTGGAGGGCGGCATCTTCCACATTGCACATGGCAGCGACATTCGGGACCAACACCTGGGGTGACTATTTGGGGAGCCATATCCTACGATGGCCTTTCGCCTCTGGTTTTAACACAGGGAACACTGGCTAGTACGCGATACGTACAGAACGTCATCCAACCTGTTCTACTATCATTTTTACAGGGGCAGAGGTATGCGCTATCTCAGCAGGGCGGTGCCCGTCCACATTCCGCACGTGCAATCCCACATGCTCTTCAAGGTGTTCATCAACTTCCGTGTTTCAGTCCGATCACCAGATCTCTCTATCTCATTGATCATGTGTGGGACAGGGTAGGACGTCGTCTGGTCCGATCTTCTGCACAATTTACGACTCTTGCACAGTTGAGCCACCAAGTGCAATGTGCGTGGAATTACATCCCGCAGGACGATACTCGTCACCTTTATCATCGTTTACATGCAAGCATTCCTTCCTCCTTTGCTGCTCGATGTGCTCATACTGAGTACTGAACGTTCTCTTAGTATACGTCTGCAGACACTATTTTCCAACAGATATCCTTGTACCATTGATCATGTCCTATATACTACCTGTATTGTATGTGAATATAATTAGGAACTCTTCAGAAATATCAATCAAGGTGTTCTCATTTAGTTTTCTATTAATATATCTGTAATGGCTTTAAACGATAAAATTTATGCCAAAAACAATAAAATTTTATTTGGCAAAACTGTAAAAATATTCACAGACCTCAAAATGTTAATTTAAACGATTATATAAAGTGTTTGATAGATTTTACTTTCGTGTCCATTATTTTGACTGTTTATGTCATAACTATAGGATAAATTCAGCCGAAGTAAGCGTGACGTAATTAAAGTTCTATGAGAGCACACATGTGATGATGTAACTGCAAATAGTTCGTCGACGAAGTTTGTATTTAATCAACCCCCTGGATTTATCGCCAAAGACGATAAATCGCCTTTCCTCAGCCAGCCATGCCATCCGATCATCACAAGACTGCAAACGAAATCGCCGTTGTTGGAGTATCAATTAAAGGCGGCGGGCGTACGGGACGTCGAGAATGTCTTTTGCAAGTCATCTTGTAATAGTGTGGGTGTAAACATGGTTCACTACTAATGCCGTTTGTTATAGTTTGTTTCTTATAAGTTTTTGGGAATTATATAGAATTAAAGATATTACAACCATGTATCTAACCTCAATTTTTGGGGGGGTTTCGGGGAAATTTCGGATCCTCAGGAAGGACTTACACGATTTTAGGGTAGAATAGCAAGGGCGATGACTGAAGGGCACCTGTTTTTCGCGAAAAGGTTTAAGGACAAGTTGTGTTCCAACGCACTTTAGTAGTTCAGGACCACTTTCGGGATTGGATCATTTGAACTGTTACGCATCTTAGGTGTCTGCCCGCGAATCACGGACGGTCAGAATTGGAGATACTTAATTCTGAGTGGCTCACTGACTCGCTTCACACAAAGACAAGCAACCAATATTCAAAAGAAGACTGCAAGTGTGCACATACTATATTGAAGTCTAGCCTACGCCGTGTAAATCTTTTCGCGGAAAACATGTGGCCCTACTCATCCTGAATGGAAGGTGCGTTAGCCGGCCACTGGAGGGGACGCCGCTACTCCTGAGCTATGTCAGTTGCTGTCTGCGCGGGGTGCCCTTGGTTCGGAGCACTCGTCCGCTCTTCTCGCCACACCTCTCAGGTGTTGTCGCAGTTCAATGCTTATGTATAATCTATTCGCAGTTTCCTCGCACTTTTTGAATCAAACATTTGAAAAATCACCCCACATATGCCGTGTTTAGTTATTTCCTAAATATGCCATGTATCACAAGTGTTTTATACCTCTATTAACACATTCAGGTCTGCGCATATTCACTGTGTTACGGTGCGGCCAAGCCTTTGGCTTGGCGATAACATGAAACCACCACCAACGTAAAGAGGGCGAGGTCGCGAAGGCGAGGCGTCGCCGAGCTAGTTATGAAAACAGATCCGACAACAAGGATACAGCCTTCATATTTAAGGAGCACACAGCGGCGGGCTCGAGGTCTTACGTCACCACGTCGCCGATGAGGAAGATGGACCAGCTCCAGGGGTTCGAACCACCGTAAACGCAGAGTCATCAGCTTACGGCATCACTGCAGGTAAAGCCGTTCCAGTAGGATGCGACGTAAGGACTCTTAGCTAGATTCTGAGGCCGTTGGTATCATTGCTAAATAATGTAGAAGCTTGCAGAGTCAGATAACTTATACGCTCCGCCGGCGCAATTTAAAGTAGTAGTTATAATGTGTTGTACGAATCTTATTGTAAGATATATTTATGGTTAAATATAAATGACGGAATGACTTTAATGTGTGTTTTACCTGAGTACACGACCTCCCAAACATCTTGTGCGATAGCCAATCAGGCAAACCACAAAAACTGACACTTAAGACAAATTAGAAGTGAGTCATCTGTATCCACTACTACAAGAACACCGGTTATGTTGGTGCCTTCATTAGAACTCACCACCGTCCTATTGGTCCATACCACACCGGACACAACCTTGTACTTTAAAGCCTTAATTATTGGCCGGTCATCAACCAATGGAGAGCCGAGCTGATACTGACCCAGTCATATGTCCTTTACCGTATAAAAGGATTTACAATCAATCATGCCTTTGAGTGGCTATAAAAATAAATTCTATCGTTAGCAATATCATTGTTACTACGCTGTTGTGTTCATGTGAGGTCATGTTAAACAATAGCTGAATAGAGACTGCACAACCATGCGAGTTTTGTTCTGAACAACAAAGACATTTTCAAATTAGCTTTGCTCGAGCTACACTCGAGCATAGTCCACAAAGTAATAAAATTAAAATATCTTATTTTCCATAAAATTGAAGTCTCATCTGTATTATATTTATAAATTATAATATTTCATTTATAATAAATACGAATATAGACGGTGAGAAAATGTGTGTGTTGGTAGCGCTTAGTAAGAAATGGTTCTCATGCAAAACATCATTAGTACTGAGTGCATACGAATTCGGTGCGTTGTCCTTCGGTGTAATTTTCTAGACTTAGTTAAGCTTGGTTTGCACGAGGCGGAGGAATATTCTGGAAGCAGAAATTAAGCAAGACTTCGTAAAAATATGACGTAACCATGAATGGATTATATTGCATTGCTGCCACTGATCTGGAAAGCCTGGAAAACCGGGAAACGTCAGGGAATTTGAAATCTGTCAGGAAAATCAGGGCGATGTCACGGTATTTGGAATACGATAGTTAGAAGTCAAGGGGATTGTGTGATACGCAGTCTGTGCGTATTAGACACTTCTACCAACATTCGTCCATCACTGCCGGAACTATATACAATATGTATTTGGAATACGATAGTTAGAAGTCAAGGGGATTGTGTGATACGCAGTCTGTGCGTATTAGACACTTCTACCATCATTCGTCCATCACTGCCGGAACTATATACAATATGTATTTGGAATACGATAGTTAGAAGTCAAGGGGATTGTGTGATACGCAGTCTGTGCGTATTAGACACTTCTACCAACATTCGTCCATCACTGCCGGAACTATATACAATATGTATTTGGAATACGATAGTTAGAAGTCAAGGGGATTGTGTGATACGCAGTCTGTGCGTATTAGACACTTCTACCATAATTCGTCCATCACTGCCGGAACTATATACAATATGTATTTGGAATACGATAGTTAGAAGTCAAGGGGATTGTGTGATACGCAGTCTGTGCGTATTAGACACTTCTACCAACATTCGTCCATCACTGCCGGAACTATATACAATATGTATTTGGAATACGATAGTTAGAAGTCAAGGGGATTGTGTGATACGCAGTCTGTGCGTATTAGACACTTCTACCATCATTCGTCCATCACTGCCGGAACTATATACAATATGTATTTGGAATACGATAGTTAGAAGTCAAGGGGATTGTGTGATACGCAGTCTGTGCGTATTAGACACTTCTACCATCATTCGTCCATCACTGCCGGAACTATATACAATATGTATTTGGAATACGATAGTTAGAAGTCAAGGGGATTGTGTGATACGCAGTCTGTGCGTATTAGACACTTCTACCAACATTCGTCCATCACTGCCGGAACTATATACAATATGTATTTGGAATACGATAGTTAGAAGTCAAGGGGATTGTGTGATACGCAGTCTGTGCGTATTAGACACTTCTACCATCATTCGTCCATCACTGCCGGAACTATATACAATATGTATTTGGAATACGATAGTTAGAAGTCAAGGGGATTGTGTGATACGCAGTCTGTGCGTATTAGACACTTCTACCATCATTCGTCCATCACTGCCGGAACTATATACAATATGTATTTGGAATACGATAGTTAGAAGTCAAGGGGATTGTGTGATACGCAGTCTGTGCGTATTAGACACTTCTACCAACATTCGTCCATCACTGCCGGAACTATATACAATATGTATTTGGAATACGATAGTTAGAAGTCAAGGGGATTGTGTGATACGCAGTCTGTGCGTATTAGACACTTCTACCATCATTCGTCCATCACTGCCGGAACTATATACAATATGTATTTGGAATACGATAGTTAGAAGTCAAGGGGATTGTGTGATACGCAGTCTGTGCGTATTAGACACTTCTACCAACATTCGTCCATCATTGCCGGAACTATATACAATATGTATTTTTGGATGATTGTAAACGAAACGTTTAGTTTCTCGTTGCAATGTATGTAGGGTGTAATTTTGTAACACCAGAGCAGTATTTTGGTGTAAAAGTGTGCTCTAATATAGGAATATATCACAAACAAAAGGTCAAGTGGAAAAACTAATTTTGTCTGAAGATCATAAAAATGTCAGGAAATTGTCAAATTACTAAACGGTGGCAACTATGTTGTTAGCTCCCGTTGTGCGCTGGAGACGAGACTTGGTCTCGGAATGCTGCAGTTTTTGCGAAATGTAAACTGGGCCTAAATTTTTTGGCGATTCATCAAATTACTGAGAATGCTGTCGGTTACCGCATTCGCGGAATGTTTTGTTTCGATCTTTGTGAAACTGCGTGTGATGACCTTCACTGGCATGCTGCGGTGGTACGTGAATTTGAAGAAAATGCAATCGCAATACGCTGCATGTCTCTAGCTGACGTAAAGGGACACTGTTTGGTTGAGCTCGTTCTTGTCGGACAGCGAAATTCTGCTCTATTCTGGTGCGCCCAGAGTCTTCGCAGACCGTGCGATTCTTTACTTTCCCGCGACTTCTATACGTCACACAGTCCGGTTGGAACGGTTCAAGAGGCGAGCAAATCGACGGATCGACCACCATGTCTCCTGTAGCCCAACGATTACTTAAACTCTGCCACTGGCCGGTGTGTACTCGAGGGGAGGGGTCTCCCGTTTTCTCCCGCCCTTGTATTCCGGCGCTGCTCCAGTCCACCTCGCTTCGCCCTCGCCGGCTCTCCAGACCCCGTTGTGTTAAGAGCTGGCCAGATCTCTCCACTCCACTGTCTCGAACTCTGTATGTTTGTCGACTGCGTCGCCGAGGCACGCTGCTAGATGCTCAATGACGTTAATTCCGCACGCATACAGATCGTACTGCACATATGTGTCGACCCTACTCCCCTCAAATTGTCAAGCGGGCGCAGGGCATCTAAAATACCGACAGGCACATCATAAAAAAAAAGTCACTTACTGTCACAAGCAACCTACGAGAAAGACTGCCGAGATTTTAGGTTAACAGTGTGGGGCAACGACTCTACTGCCGCTTTCATAACTGTATTGGTAGTTATGAAATACATCAGCACGCAAATTTGAGAACTTAGTTTAGTTTATTATAAACAACAACACATTGTAAAAAAAAATCCAAGTTTTGTATAAATCTGGCATTGTCATAACTTACTGACAATATGCAACTTTTATGGATGGAAGAAAACGAAATTTTTTCTCAATAAGAAAATGTAAATGTAGTTTAGTTGAACAGAAACAAGGCATTTAATTCTCATTATCCCACACGACTGCTGTATCTAAAATCGTGTTGTGAAATAATGAAATTCACTTAGTAAAATAACGATTAATATTTTCTATAAAATCTCGTCTCCCCCTCAATAATTTACGTAAGTCTGCGTCTAAAGCTTCGTCTTACGAACGTCCACTTTAACATAGGTTTCTGGCGGCGTTAGCACCGCTTGGTAAAACAATTCTGCACAGCCGTTCGCAGCAAAATTTAAATCAGTAACAATATTATCAATGATAGTGATTGTAAATTTGTAAATAATCCCTTCTGGGCAAAGCTAATTCTTATGGCAATGAATGCACAGTAAAATTACTTCGTTCTATTGCTCTAAGTTGTGCATATAGCCACGTGTTTATGATTTTTGGGGTTTCTTATTTTTAAAAACATTTGCTCGTGTTCATCATGTATACTCAGCTGAACGACATGATGTATTTAAGTTCCTAACTTTAGCCCGCGATTTTGTTCGCGTGGAATTCGTGTTTTCGTCACAATATTTTCTATATATAGGCCGTTCACGGTAAAGTGAGCACTTTTGAAGCGCTAGTTACTTTTTTTATTTCAACCAATTGATACCCTTCCGCCACTTTTTAATGTAAACCCATACCCAAAATCAAAAGTCCAAGGCCACAATGAAATGCATTTATTGGTTATTAAGTCTGATGAAACAGCTTCAAAATGTGCTCACTTTGCCGTGAACGGCCTATAGTAAGTATATCTTTAAAATAGAATACATATTTCAAAGTAGAAAGTTGAATGAAATGCAAGTTCAAAGATAACAATTGTGGTTGTTAAGTATGGAGGTGTTATTAGTAATCGGGCGTGTCAGCATGTAAGTTGGGTTTTTAACAATACTTCTTTGTAAACAATGTTCCTTGCCATTTTAGAGGGTGGCACCAAAACAACCTGCAGGCTGAGGGGTGAGCTAACACGCGAGCAAGCAACGTAAAGCTGATCGTGGGGGGAAAAGTCCTGCCTCACCTCAAGTCAACTCCTGCGAATACGAGAGTTTGCCCCTGCGACTTATTTATCGCCATCGGGAAGCGCACTTTGAGGGGAAACTGCCGCAGTTCCCCCTCAATTCAAAAAGGTGTTTAAGAGCAGCCCAAAACTCTTCACTCACTCACTAATGCTAAATCGAAATGTTGTAGTCAGCTTGCTCGTATAACACAAGTACGCCTTCGTCCTCGCATCTGCCCCACATGCACGAAGATGTCGCCTGGGGATTCCAGAAGCCACGTGACGACACGTGTTTGCGTTCTTGCCTAGCCCCCCCCCCCCCCCCCACCCGGCGCCTCATACGACTGCGCTTGGCCCACAAAGCGACCTGGGCTCGCGACGTCACAGTTTACTTTGGAATCACAAGACCTGGCACGAAAAGGTTCCCTCTGCAAACAAACAACTCGCGACTTTGTCGTGACTCGTGATTGTGGGCGGTGCTGGCACATGTAGCGAGATGGCGTCGCCAACTACTGCAATTCTTTTCCAATCCATTAATCCATCCTTCTGACAACCATTCCTCAAAGGTGTTTCTATTTAGACCACGGAGAGGAAGAGAGGGAGATAGAGAGAAAGCAAGAGACGGAGAGAGAGGGAGAGAGGCGGAGAAAGAGGGAGTGTGGGAGGGAGAGGAAATATAAGATGGGATGAAATGATAGAGAGAGATAGGTATACACAAATATTATTCACAACATTAAATTACCTATTTCTACTAATAACACTTATTCCCATTAGTGAGTCAGCCTCACTCTTTACTATTTTGTTGCTCGCACATTTCACTCACTGGCCATTGTCTTCACTCGTCGCTCCGATGGACCACCCACCTGGCGCTGCTTACCATACGAGACTCCAGACTCTCTACAGATAGCCACGCCGCGACTTAGGCTTATATAGCTGAGCTGACCCGGCCCAGAAGGTTGTTCACGCCTCGCGTCGCTCAGAGGAGGAGGGCTGGGGGACGACCAGAGAATTCACCAGCAACTACCGAAAACATTCAATCTTCCGATTACGGGAGTGGCATAAGTCCTGATAACACTATCGCGGCACGTGTCAATGTCATCCAGTGGACCGTTTGAAACTTCTCGCACAGGGATGCTCTTGAATCGATGCGCTTCACATGCCCGAAGGGGAGGGCAAGAGAAAAGCCTCAGAGTAGCTGCACGTAACAATAATAATTAATTTTGTAATTATCTTCATGCTGGCATATTTAGAAATACTGAATATATTACACTGTAAAAAATTGTGTAATTTTCCACGAATGCACGTGGCAGCACAATCTCCACATATGTTCGTGTATTTTTACGTGCGTGTGTGTACGTGTACTTTTACTGTGTCTCCCATGAATATTTACAAATGCAATGCCAGTGTAATTTTACTGTACTTGTTTTCACTAATCATTATGTTCAATCACACGTACTCTGTATATGTCATTTTACTTTTTTTTGTTACCAATATCAAACAAGCCACATAATGTAAATTTACACAAACTTTGTTAGTGTAATTTTATCATACCTGTCAGTTACTTTTACTAGTCATCACATTAAATCACATGAATTCTGTACATGTTATTTTACTATACTTGCTACTAATTTTCTACCACATATTGTAAATTATCACAATCATTTATATGGTAATTTTACTACACCAGTCTGTTACTGTTTAATGTTCATCATACCCAATAACATGTTCACTGCCGGTGTAATGTTACGATACAAGCCTGTATTTTTCACTTATTATGATGTTACATAATATTTTGTGTGTGTATTTTTATAATTTTAATGTAATTTTAGTCCGTTTTGTAGCTTGGTGGTTTAATAGAGTTATAAAAATTTATTTACAATTTTTTTCATACTGACGAGCTCTCACGTCCCGCTACGCCAGCGTGAGCACCTTCATAGTTCTGTGTGCCCTCCGGCATGCATGTTAGTAGCTAAGTCGGTTGAAGAATGTGATGCGTCTCAGGGCAAGCCTTATACGCCTTAGGTCGGGTTTAATTATTATAATTGGCGCATGCATCGCGACTAAGCAGGGTTGTAGTGCCATCATGGCCACAATTGTAGTT
Organism: Dryococelus australis; assembly: GCA_029891345.1. Taxonomy (NCBI): domain Eukaryota; kingdom Metazoa; phylum Arthropoda; class Insecta; order Phasmatodea; family Phasmatidae; genus Dryococelus; species Dryococelus australis. The sequence goes on from CM057004.1 coordinate 37,774,717, forward strand.
ACGTGCACACTCCGAAAGAAGAAGGGTCTAGATGGAAGAGCATAGCAAATCAGGCAGAGTGGAGTGGGCCGTGAAAAATCTATGGGACAGTCGCGGAAGATAAAAATATTTCCTTTTAACTGAATTAGGGCTGGATAAAGTAGGGTATTTATTAGTTCGGGAAGAAAGTCTTCTGTTGATTTGATGCGGGGTGAAATGAAATGAGAGCGCAGCTGGTGTGCATCGGGGGACAGAACAGCCCCCGCGGCAATGCCAATCATCAGGTGGGCGCAAGCGCCCTTGAAGTTCTGTCAATGCTGCAGCGCAGGCGAACCAGCACTGCAGCATTGACAGCACCAATTGGATGCAGGGCGATCCCCTGCTTCTCGTCGATTGCTTCGGAAAACCGGACAGCTCAGTCGTGGCACCTACTCCATCTTCGCCCTTCCACGCCGCTGATACCAGGATCTCCAATCTGTGGGTGAAGGTGGGGACCAGCAATCGGGGGAGCCATCCCCTCCCCATCTATCCGGGAAACTCGAGACATCCGGGACCTACCAGTGGTGGTGGCGAGGCCGCTGGCCCAGGAGTGAAGGCTGACATCGGCGCTTCCAAGGTCCGATGCATTCCAATCCATTCGTCAAGCATCCGCAGTCAGCAGCCTGCAGAATCCAGCAGTGAGGATCGCTACACTTTCGCATTTTTCAGCACCTCGAGATCTCCCTCCCCGCCTTGATGCGCTTCACTATCTAGCACTGAGCTGTCCAGGTTCCCGACGTCTACGACAACGGCACTCTTGCACCGGCCAGTTGGTCCGCGGGATGGTATTGGAATATCCCCTATCCGCCACTTGCGGACGCAACGAGTTGCGGATAGTCCCATTGCACTCGCAGATGCACCTCGCTTTCGCTGATCCTTAAGTCGCGGGCAATTCCCAGCGAGCGAGCAGCCAAGAACACAATGTTCATCCCACGACAGCTTAGCTTGTGATTGACAAAATTTTCAATTTTTTTTCTAACTACCCTATAACTAAGTGTTAAGTGAAAGCCCGGTGGGTAGGGCGCGATTTTATCGCATCTCAGGGCTAGACTCTTTACGCCTACAAGGATAGGAAATGATGCGAGGAGACATGCATCACGGCAGAGAGGGATTGGGTAGTCATGGCCTGCAATTGGGGCCATGACTACCTATGCTAACACTAGAAGAGACTGGGGAAAACCGGCATAGACACCGTAAAAACCCAGTCGACAGGATAGAATCCAAAATATTCATGCATTAATCAGAAATGCTCGTGTTAGTAGAGATGAAAAAGCTACTACAGAGGGATAGGAACTATATTTCCTTTCGCCTTGGCAATTGGAGGGAGACACTGGCTTGTAACCAGAGAGGTGCTTGAACATCTCTCTGGTGGGAGAAGTGGCGCTATTGCGCGGCTTCCCCCCGATTCCCCAGAAGAACCTGAAAATTAAAGAGAATAAGGTGAGTTGCCAGTAAGCGTCGGCGTCAGCGACAGCTGAGCCAACGCTTACTGGTTTTTAGATATCCGGGAAGAGACGGCACAGCCTGTGAAAAGAAAGAGGTTAATAATTAATCTAAGTTCTAAATAGCTTAAGTGTCTATAGCAACATAAGTCCTCGGGGACATCTGTCTAAGCTTAATGCTGTGCTACTTCGCAGCGGCCAATCCCTGTAGTCATAGGCTGTAACAGGGCATATCTACAGCCATATGCTACGAGTGCATGGAACTTCGGATAAGGGAGGGTTGATTGGTCGACGCAGGGGAGGTCTCTCACCAACTGCAGCAGAGAGCCACACGTCGCCACAATCCCTACAGTTATTTGCGTGTATAACTGTTCAGTGGCTGCCTTGAAATCGGCAGTGGCGAAATGCCGCCGCCGTCGCCGCCGACCCTCATATGTCACCGGAATGACACGCGTGTCGTGATACCGAGAGCCGCAGCTCCCATAAATCACAGGGTGTTTGTAAAAACAGTTGCCACCGGACACTTGGACTAATCATAGGGTCCGCGGACGGGGGCCGTGTGAGTGTAAGTCTAGGGCACCGGGCCCATATTTAGGCTGTTTTTGTTTTAGTGCCTATTATTATGTGATTTTACATGTTAATGTTGTCGGCGGGGGAGTGAAGCTCTCCTCCAGCCTCCCCGCTGGAGTGAGTGTGTCGTGATGTCTGTCTTAAGTGTTATGTTGTATACAAGTGTGCTATTTAATCTCGCGTGTAGTGTGTCGGTGAGTCCCTAATCGCCTGGAGCAACCCTCGGGGTAGGTTTCATCGTTTCAGAGTGTTGTGACACAGGAAAGAAATCCAGTGTTAGTAACATAAACAGTAGGAGGGGCCCTTGGGACCAGAGTCTGCTAGACTTTGCCAGTGTCTGCCAGGCCCTAGTCAAAGCAGAGCAACCCCTCGTCTTCTCTTCAACGAGAATCGTCTTCTTCCCGACATGAAACAGACTATCAGGTCGGTGCGTTATTTTAAGTAAATAATGGTGTTTGTAACATATAAAACACTGTGTTTTAATTATTAAATTTTTTAATATATTTTTAAAAGTGTTTTTGTATTTTGTGAATTTTTTTTATTTTTATTATTTAATTTATTTTAATATATTGTGTTATTAGTAAAAGCCTAAGCTAATTTAGATTATTTAAGCTAGTCTAAATTAACTATGTCATATTGTGTTAGCCCCCAGACCTCTACCTCGTCTGACATGTGTGTCACTTGACCTGTAAGACGAGTGGTGGTTGGGGCTAGTTCCCACCTTTCCCGAGTACCCACATAACCAGCCTGGGCAGAGCGCCCTAACTGTGTGTTTAAGACGGCTGTGTAAATTTTTGGTAATTTGATATTTAAATAATCCCCAACTGTTGTTTGTTCACTGTGGTAAAGTGGCGAGTGCTGTGAGGAGCAACATCTGCTTCTCGTGTAGTGTTGTTAAGGCTTTCGCCTGTGTAATGACGGGCCTTAAATGGTCCAGTAGTGTTATGAATTCTATTTCTTTCAGAAGTGCGGCCAGTTCCTGCGGGTCGGAGATAATGGTCGCATTTTCTGTTATGTTGGTGTCCCTTCTCCTGAGTGTTTGTGGCTTGTCCCTCTACTGTTGTGTCGGTGCTTGTTCCCTGTGTGTATTTCCCTGTTCAGTCTGTAGTTTCTGAGATTGTAAAAGGGGGGGGGGGGTATTCAGCCTTTGACTGAATGTTTGGTCGCGTATCCTGCCTTTTGTTTTGTATTTGTTTGTTGGCTTTAGCCTCAAACATTAGTTTGCAAGTGTTGATATATTTTTGGATCACCTCACAATGTTTCCATACAGCCGAGTGTCCAGTTTTTTTTTTACAAAGTCCACATGTCCACTTTGACTTGTCTTGTTCTCTTAAGGAGCAGGTACTCATTGTGTGATTTTTCCCACAAAGAGCACACGGCTTCCTAAGTGTGCAGTATTTCTGTGTGTGGCCCAATGCACAGCATCTCTTACACTGAACCACATCATCAGTGCGGTATTTGTACAGCTCTATACGAACTGACATGTAACCTAGTTTGTGTATTTTGTTAGGAGGATATCCTCCCAGCACGTAGGTTCGGTGCGAAGTGGCAGTGGCGAAATGTGAATAACGAGGAAAATATATACAAAAGCCAGCATATTCCATCACTGGGAGTTAAAATTTCTTTTTGAACACACAAACGGAGTTCGAAGTAGTTATACTCCCTACCGCTAGATCGCATGTTTTAAGCAAATACTTGTAGTTATATATAAATTCACAGAAACATTAGTGTAAAATTACAAATACTGTACTCGTTTTAGGAAATTACACATTAAATGTAAAGTTACCGTAAATTTGTATGTGTAAATATACGGTCATATATATACTTCCGAATTTATAATTTTACAACTTTGCTAATGTCAAAATAACAATAAATTTGGTTTTTTTTTTACTTTAAGACTGTACTCAATTTTGAGTGAAATAGGAAAATGCGTACATTTTCATTGATGTAAGAGTTGATACAACATTGGCATGGTTGTAAAAACTCACAGAATTGGTGTCTTAGTACCATGAATTAGTGTACTCTTACACATACTTTCGCATTTGTAATTTTACGCCCTTTTGTATGTCAATATACCAATATAGTGAGTGAAATAGAAAAAAATATATAACTTTAAACTGATGTACGTGTTTTAATGCAATATTGGCGTGGTTTTAAAAACACACAATCTTAGGGTTTTGGTGCCTTGCATTAGTGTATTTTTACACATACTTTAGCATGTGTAATTTTACAACCTTTTCAATGTCAATATATCAGTACATTTGTGTTTTTTACAGTAAGATTGTACTACCTAGTGAGTGAAATAGAAAAAATATGTACTTTTTCAATGATGTACATGTTTCAATACATTGGCGTAGTTGTAAAAATACACAGATTTGGGTTTTAATACTTCATGATTGTGGATTTTAACACGTACTTTCATATTTGTAAATTTACACCCCTCTTGTTGTTAATACACCAATATATTTGTGTTGTTTTATAATATCATTGTACTATGTTATAAATAAAATTGTACATTGCTGTAAATTTACACGTACTGTACTGTTTTTTTTTTTTTTTTTACAAATTTCACACAGAACATCTAAAATTACCGAAACGTTGTAAGTGTATTTTTACAATTTTTTTACAGTGTATGCAGTGATGCACTAAATTAAGTACAGAAAGTAACGAGCTGCAATGCTTTTCATTTTAAATACACTTCAGTGTAACTCTGAGCATATCTTGTATTCATATTCTAGTTCCCTGAAGTTTGTTCGTCTTTCAGTAATTACTAGCGTATCGCCCCTGCCTCGCTCGGGTGTGATTTACAAATATGGCGTTGTTTAGGTTTACAGTAGGCATATGCAGTAAATGCTTAAGGTAACTAACATAGGATTAATACTATGATGTTACCTTTATTCATGTTGAGTGAACTCCCTACTTCAGTTAGGAAGTATTATCTGTACGTTAAAACAGCTTAGTGTAACAGGTAGAAAAAGTTCGACCGATTCCCAAGATATACCATAAAAACTTTGGTTTCTCATTTGACGTTCTCGTAACAAACATCCTAAACAGGCACTGTATAGGTATATCTGATACTTCTAAAAGATACTGAAATATGTAAAATTATTTAGTAGATATAAAGAGATTATATAAATTATTCATATTGCAGCTATACTGTAAATAAAGCACGGCAAACTATAAACATAGCCTAATGTCGCACTACTAGTGTGAAGAGTTCGGTGGGAATCGGTTGATATGTCCCGAAAATATGACAAAAAAAGCTCCATGTTCTCATGTGAAGGTATATTCATTACTGGAGAACAAATCGGAGATCTATTGGCTCATTCTATATTTGTCATAGATTCTGTTACAAATTAGTATCGGTTGAGATTGTTTGGGACATGTGATATACTGACACAGAATATTTACATTTCTGTGATTTTGAAAATATGTCATATAAATTTACATGGGCTACAAATGTATTACTTGTCTACTGAATTTGGCGGGTATCAGTTAATAGTTTCCCGAGGTAGGACACGAATACTTAATTTTTTATGTGATGCTATCTTCCAAAATGGTGGACAAAACAGGCACTGGGTAGACAAATTTGATGATTGTATTGTATACTGTCAGCATACAAAGTTAAGTTGAATTTTGTTGCATGGTTTCATAGCTATAGCAAAGTATTCTAATTTGTTTATAGTCGCCATTTTGAAAATAATGGTTTTACCCACTAAAACATGTCAGTTTACATGACCTACCGTAGTATTATTGGATTTGAGTGCCATATTTAGTAGGAAGTGGTTGATTTTTTCTCCAAGATTAAAACTTCATTTCCATGTAGCGCTACCTTACAAAATGGCGTACAAAAGAGGCTAAGTGTTAACACATTTGATGAATGTAAAAATTATAGCGGATTTTTCTCGAAATTGGACAGAGTACCTATGGTATATGTTGCAAATAAACCTAAAATATTTATATAGCCACCATTTTATAAATTAGTGCCTTACCCATTAATTTAAATTTAATATATGAACATGGTCTACAATAGTATTACTTATATTATAAATTTGGCAGGAATCGGTTGTGCAGTTACCGAGATATAACAAAAAACTTTATTTTTCATGTTGCACTATCTTCCAAAATGGCCGATTAACAACGCTATCATAATTCAAGACGTACATCATGCACTGTCAATGTAACAAATTTGTTTTAAATCAGTTAAATGGTTCCCGAGATATAACATAAGAGCTTTATTCTTTCAATTTGCACGATCTTACAAAATGGCGGACCACTAATCACTACATGTTTCTTAATTGAATGCTTACATCGTCGGCAGTCAACTTACCAATTTTTTTTTAAGTGATTAAATGGTTTCCGAGATAAAACGGAAAAACATAATTTTTCAATATACGATATCTTCCAAAATGGCGGATCTATGCCATTATCGTACTCTAAATGAAATACTTATATAAAGCACTGCCATTGTTCCAAATTTCGTTTAAATAAGATCATTGGTTCCTGGGATATAACATAGAGGCCAAAATATCAATTTTCCGCCATTTTGAAAATAACTACCGGACGTGATCGAAAACTAAAAAGGTCAGATGTCCTTACTAAATACTATATGTGGACTTAGTATGGTTAAATTTGGTTTTCGGGTTTAAAAGTTATAAGGGGGGGGGGGTGGCATATATTCCAGACACACAACCAGGTGATTGCATAAGCCTATCTTTCCTTAAAAACGGACGAATCAGAGGGAAAACTATGTTGTCCATTATTATGCTGATCTGTATACTGCTTCCGCCAGCTGTTTTACAGTTTAACTACAAAAAGCCAAAATCAAGCATTTTTTCAAGTTGTATTGGCAGCTTTCCGATCTTCATGTGGATGAAACCAGTCAGAAATTGCGTTGCAAAATCAGGCGAGTTCTAACTGCAAAATTAGTCTTATAAGCCGTCTACGATCTAGAATTTATCGCTTTGTACTAATTTAATTATGGAATTAATTTAACAATTAAGGACAGTAGACTATTTGCTGGGCTTTTCACACGAAATTCGAGAATTTACATTACAATAATCGACGACTTCGGCCAAAAGATACAGGGTTAAAATTAGAAGCAAATGATATGTTTAAGGGAGTTTCCAATAAACTAAATATTTGTCAGTGTATCTTCCCTGACGTATGTTAATACAGTAGCGTTTGCAGTAGAAGAAATGTGCTACTTTTAGAGACGTCCCGAGCGACAATATACGTCGTGGGTATATAAACACGTGACGTCCCGACGAAATACACTGACGTAACGTGAACGAACTGGCAAAGGAGTTCCTTCTCCTTGATCTTTTTCGTCTGTGTGCTCAGCTGGCAGAATGCGCTGCGTCGCAGTTGTAATGCAGGGACATTGGTAGAATTCGTAAAGAACCATAAATGCTGTTCACGATAAAGTGAGCGCTTTTCAAATCAACCTTTGAAAAATGTCACTGTTCCTACCTGCGTATATTTTAACGGGACACTAACAGGCAATCGCCCCAGTAAAGTTGGTAACAACGGAGGGAAAGTAGTTCTACGTCTTAACGTTGAATTAAAAGTGTTACGTAAATATTTGTAAATATCGAAATAATTTATTTTACGTCATGTTTTTTAATGCTTATAATAGTATCAATTAGCAAATATGTAAAATATTTACTTTTATAATAGCATCATACTTTCATTTTAACGACGCATGAATGAAGTTATAAGGCCCTTGGCAATGTTAATTTTACGTGCAGTGGAAGAATACACTAGATGTGTACAAACAGACCTTCAGCAGGGCTTTCGAAATTACTCATTTTACAGTGAACAGCCCATAGGTAAATGTACTTCGCGTATTCATATCTCCACACATAATCTCGCTGTGGATCAATTCAGCCAAAAAATTATTCTCATCTTAACGTACTAATAGAAGTGTGCGTATTGCAGTAGCAAACTACAGTCCATTCCCGATTGGAAGCGACTTGTGAAAATCAACCTTTGAAAAAACACTCTTAGGCATAATATGTCAACTTGTTTTTGCAATAACCTGTTGTCCACAAATATATAACACTGTGGTTAACTTTAGAGTACTGTATAATTGAATAAATGAAACTTTACCTTAATATCTTCTATAACTTGTAGAATTTATTTATTTTTATGTATGAAATAACATCAGCGAGAGCAGCGACGTGTTGGCAACGGGCGGTAAGAAATAGTCCACAGTTAAAAATTATTTTAACCTCGTTTTTTAGTATACTATTTGTAAATTAAACGGTGCCTATTGAAATATTAAAACATTTAGATAGCCCCGATGGCAACATATCTCATTTTTACAGTTTAAAATAACAGCGGAAAATATCGTGAGTAAGCCGTAATGGTACAGTGTTGTTTTATCGAGCGAGAGCAATTTTGAAGCAACTGTCTGCTGAGCGAGCTTTGTCGCTCTCGCTCTCTCTCTCTCTCTCTCTCTCTCTCTCTCTCTCTCTCTCTCTCTCTCTCTGTCTTTGTTTCTTTCACACTCAGGAAGTTTCACTTCACTAGTAAGCAACGTAATTATACATGTTTTCAATTGTAGCATATTTCATACTTATTACAGAAAAATAATGATTTTTTAATTTGTAATTTACAAGAGATTTTAATGTTTTAATACTTAATTTAATATATTTAGATATGATGGCGGGGCAGAAACAAAGTGAAGTTGGCAGACGTTGCGGGCCATGACATGGCGTGTTGCTTTTTGTCAAACGAAACGTAAATTATTCTTACTCCGAAAAATACTTCAAATTAATACATCATGTTTGTAGACATTGTGTTTTTTAAACCTACCTAGGCAAGGTATGATGTTGTGATAAATCTGTGTTTCCACGGCAGTAATAAATATACTGTGACGTGTGTTTCGTTAATCATTGCGTCTATGAAATGACGTGCCTTTGTGCATCGTGGTAGATACGCTGGCCCTGTGTGTGCGTGATTTCAAATATCTGATTAGCACTATTTATACGTTTTAACTGTGGACTGTTTTTATGAAGTAGTCAATTATTTACATCCACGTCTGTTTATTTATCACAACGTTGTACCTTTGCCCTAAGGGATTTGTAACACAGTCTTGTAACGTAATTTGTCACAATCCCAGAAGAAAAATACTAAGTCCAGCCCGATAAATTTCAATAAACCTCTTAAACAGTAAGTAGCGATACATAGCAATATGAGCTGAATAAATGTTATCGTAGGCTTATTTGTGTGCATGTTCACCGCTTTCTTTTAAAGTTTGTATGACAAAAATGAGAAACACGAGTTGCGTGTTTGAATTCAATGTTCCTTCTTCGTATGACTGGTTGTTCTTTCGTTTTAATGTTTATTCCAGCTGAGGCCGTCCTTTTAAAGACATAACCCAACAAAGATCAATAACAAATTAGTACAGCCCTTTACCTCGCAGTTGTAACAGTGTTAAACACAGTGACGGCAAAATACTAAAGTGCATTACATGTATTGAGCTATGTTGTGGAAAACAAATATGTTAATGTAAAATGACCGTAAGAACTGTCGTCAATTCAGGCATTTTTAAAACGTCATGAAGCTGACCTAAATAATGTTAGAGGTCTAAACTGTGAATATTCGTACGGAATGGTTTTCGGAATATGACAGAATTTTTCGAAAAGCTGTAAACAGTAAACAACACATTTGACAGGTACAAAAGTAGCAGTCACATTTCAATGTTTATTTTTAGGTGTGTCGAAAGTATACGAACATATGTACACACACACACACACACACACACACACACACACACACACACACACAATAGAATGTAAACATTGATTTTGACAGATGCTGTATGGCAGTCACATGGCAATGTTTGTTTACATTTGGCGGAGGGATACGAAACGGGCCTGCAAGTCGATATTTAGCAGGGCTCCGAGAAAGTTGCTTCCAATGGGGAATGGACTATATGCTCGTATTCAGGATGATTTGGGTTAAATTTCCGGTCCTTCCATCCTGATTCGCAGAATTCCGAACAGTTTTACTGTAAATAGCGTGGCCCCCAAAAACGCTTTCTTCAAATATACGTTTTCACTAGGCTCTCTCCTGAGTGATATGGACATACTTACGTGTATATCATGGGATCTGTTACTAGTACCGTGCAGGAAGTAAATAACACATTTTATTGATTTATTGATTATGTATGCAGATTTATGTTGAAAATACACGGACCCTATTATATGTGTAACAGTTGGACTTTGTAAGATACAATGAGAGCAAACAGATTTAACTACGACTGTGCGGTTTTAATTTTTCTCCTACCTCTTAAAAAGGAAACTGCATTGGCAAGCTCTAAAAATGCCATTTTCCTCCCAAATTTCACGATATCTTTTTTAACACCTAATATGGTAAAAACAAAATCACATAGGCTTAGATAATTAGTTTTTATATTTTCTGACAAAAATTCGTATTCACAGAATATTTATTTGCTGAGATAATGGTAAACGCGCAAACAAAGAATGTACAGAAAATACGTCCATACTGCTAACTTTTAAGCCCACGTGCACTAATGGCCAGGTGGCCACAATGTCAGTGGTGTGATGCAGTGCAACAAAATTTTTCGAAGTGTAGCACGCAGAAACAGAACGAGACTGAGGCATTCTATGAGGTGGGAGGAGACGCTAGAAATAGTGTTCTGAGATAACAATCACTTCGTTGCCTCCTACGAGGCTGAGAGTGCCGCCCGTTGACACATATAACAGGCGACTAACAGCCACCCGAAAATACTCTTCGGATTTATATTTCAGGCGGGTCACGCCGAATACGCCGTACACGGGATGCAAAAAGGCCCATCGCCCCCGAACGAATGTAGAGATAAAGCAGCGACGTGAAGTTATAAAATGGGGAAGTAAGAAGACCCGGCAAGCCCTGCCAGCCAACGGTTAATTCCACATCTCCCACATGCACCCTGTCTCAAGCGACCCTGAGAGGAATATCTACCTCCGAGGCTAAGCTTGAATCATGGGCAATAATGATGGTGGTGCCTGGTGGTGGGCCGTTCGACTTAATTACGGTCAGTAGGGCCCAAAGATGGATTTCAATGTGAAGAAATTCGGACTGGAGGGACCACTTTCGGGTTCACCTGATCGTGGAAAACCCTAGATGGAAAGTAAGGAGGAGCATCGGCTGACCACTATTTCCCCGCTGGTTTCCTTTGGGAAGCCCAGAGCTCAGAATGAGGTAGAACTCATGCTGGCAGTGGCGCGTGTCTGGACTATATGCCCAGGTATCCACTAGGCAGTGGGTGCTTTCCATGAAACAGGAGAACTCGGAAATCCAGGTGAAAGCTGGCGGGAAATGAGAATGTTCCTGATCGGTGGGAGGGGAGGCCCGAGGACAGATTCCTCAGCCAGGTCCAAGGGTCCTGTGGCCCCGAACCCGTAAAATTGACAAACAGCTACAGGATACTCCAAAACCCCCGGTAAGGCCTCTGGCTAAGAGGGGTGGAGAAGCTATATTATTTATTTGATTTATTTGTATCACGCGAACCTGCCAAGAATCCAACCCGGATCGCCGTGGTGGAAGGTGAATGATCTGATCACCACGACACTGCGGCCCCAAATGACTTAATCTCTCATAGAGAAAAGACTCGTGTCACAAAGCGGAATGCAAATCGCTGCCAGTGACGTGTTTCCACACCTACCCAACAAAATGAAGCTGCTACCGTCTTCGTTTTTAAAGGTTGCTTGCGGTTCGGTGAGAAATTATAAATCAACGTTTGAAAATAAAAGTCACCACCCATTACTATTGAAGTTAACATTAAATGTAAGGCAATTACATTGTATTCCGAATAATATAACACTTAAATTCATGGCCACTAGGAAGGATTTCTTGTTTCATACACAACAGATTTCGAATCTGCATATTAAATACACGTTTACATTCCTAATAGTTTTACATCGGGGACGCGTGAATGAAGTTATCAGGCCCTAAGCAATGTTAATTTGTACACATTGCGGAATGATACAAAATTAGAAGAAAAATAGATCCTAGCAGGGCTTTCGAAAGTGATAAATTAACTGCGGAGAGACTGCAACATCCGATACACATAGGCCTTAATATTCTAACTCTGCACTCAAAACTCCTGAAAGTAGTACTGCGGATGCGTAAATATAGCGGCACTTATTTAATCCTGAATCGCAGAGCGTATTTAAATAATTTTTGTAGACGAAATATTGTAAAATACATTACCACGTTTCACACAAAATAAACTCATTAAAATAAAAATTTTCAAGACCTTTGAAAATCGCTGTTAACCGAGAAAGTTAGTTATTGTGTATTTACATCGATGAATAATAAGCAAACAAATAAAGTGTAGTGAGATTGTTCAAGGACACACGACTTACGAGAGCGCTGACGTCGCTCTTCGTATACACACCGAGCATCGCATGGGATAAGATACATACGATACTTGCCAAATGGAATTAATGATGAAAAGATATGCCCAGAAGATGTATGAACAGCTGACGGAGTTTCAGAAAGGCCGGGTAGCAAGTCTTAGAGCCACAGTGTAGACTGCACACTGAATCGCCTGTCCTTTAAGCAGTTCGCATACACAGTCAGATTGTGTTGGAAGGGATGTCCACGTGAAGATATCCATTCACGGAAGAACGGTTCTGGAGGACACCCTCACGCCTTCAGCAGGGAAAAATGATTATCAGACAGAGCCATCGGCTTCCTTGTTCGTCATTCAGAGACTTAATGCAACTTCAGTAGATCCCTCTTACCTCTACCAAAAGAATTTGCAGAAGCCTAACAGAGTATAATCTGCGATCTCAGCCACTTTTTATAATATTCTGCTATTATAACCTTAGATCGTTGTCTTGTCATATTTTACAGCCTCTCTCAAACTCCCTCAGCTGTCCGTACATCTGTCCCGCACGTCTTCTTGGCATACTTATTGCTCATTTATCCCACTTCGCAAGTCTTGTACGTATTACATCACATGCGGTGTCTGGAGGGCTTTGTACACGAATAACGACGCCAGTGCTCTCGTACGTCGGATGTCCATGCACCATGGCACTAAACTCTAGTCGTTTGCTTATCACCTACCGATGTGCATCTTTGCTAACTTTCATGATGAAACATCGATTTTTACAGGTCCCGAAAATTGTTATTGTAATGAGTGTATTTAGTGTCAAGCGTGTTAATATGTTTTACAATATTTTCGTGAGAACTGCGATTCTGGTTTAGATAAATGTCACTATTTACGAGGTCGTAGTACTATTTTTTGAAGTTTGAATGCGTAATTAGAGTATTAAGGCTCATATGTTTCGGAGTTATAGGTTTCTCCAGCGTAGAATCGCGCCTTTTATTTGGCGACAGATGTACACCGTAGCAGAGATTGGAGTATCTCAGGCGAGTACAATCCCTGCACCATTTTACAGTGGCACGCTAACTGTAGCTATTACTGGCGCGATATATGGAGGAACCACCGCAAGTTATCGACACGTTCGTCACTGGTAGCGATGCGAGGGTCACTAGAACCGTAGTACGAATACAGGCTGCACAGTACCCACTTCCCATGTTATATTTCGAACTGCTTGTATGCCAACAGCACTGTCAAAAACACGTGGGAAATGCTTGAGGTTAGAACACTGTTTATGCTTTGAGATGTTTGTATACTTACTGTAACAAAGTTTTGTTGCAACATGAATACGTTCAAGTTGGTCGTAGTATTTCATTTACATGAACGACTGGTTCTGTTGTTCGGTTAGTGTGGAGCAACGTTTTGTTGGGAATTGGTGCCCACGGGTGCCGCAAAAAGCGCCCCTTCTTAGAAATTTGTTTGGAAATCAATGATATATGCACATATATTAACACAACATACTGATATCACCATACCAGTATAGGCCTAAACATTAATATTAACCTGCATTTTTGAATGTGCGTCAAGAATAAAAATTAACATGCATTATTTTTGTGAAGCTCTTTCGCGAGGACTTCGACGCTGCCAAGTGTGACTGGGGTATGCCCCCTCTTCTGACGCCCTAGGCTGCAATGATAGTTTCTTTTGTCTGTACCAACACATTAATGACACTCCATTTGAGTTCAGCAACGCCTTCTTGAAGCGCAAATTCTTGTAACAACGAGAATATGTCAAAAACTATATACTTGAACGGAGTTAAGTATAAAATTATTACTCGTGTACATCGGGCGCAAGAACTGTATAGACCCGGCACCTGAAAACTCTGCCTATTTATTCGAGAAAATGTGAGACAGCCTATCAGACGTACGGTTGCCAACCTTCCCGAATCTGACGGGATTAACCCCTCTCTCACTGCACTTTAACAAGACTCTAATATCCCTACTTTTATAATTGACTAATGTTATCCATTTTTATTAGAAAATACTCTCATTAATGAGGTAAGAAACACTAGTGCAGATGTCTTTGAGGTATTTTAATTACCTAAATAATTACAGTGCAGTGTTTATTTCTTATTCTGTGCTTATTCCGCATTTGCCTTAAGCATGTTGAAAAAATATATATATATATATTTGAAACTGTGTTTCTTATTCACTTAATTCTAACTAATATTTTTATCAACGTTTATGTTTATTACTTTGCTCGCCTTTGATGTATCTCGCGTTTCACTTGTTCCAGATCGCAACCCTACTCATACTTCGACAAAAGCTTTATCATACGTACAGCTACTATTAGCTAAAGCCAAAGAAACAAAGCAACTAATGGGCGGGGTGTTTCCAAGTCCGAGTCATCTCTCGGAGCCCAATACTCGCATTAGCTTAGGTTAAACACTTCCGTCTCGCAATCCTCAGAAAATTCTTACAACTGTTTCCGTAATTTGCAATGTAATTTACGAACGAGATGAGGAATTGGAAGGCGAATTCGCTATAGGCTGTTTTTGGTCAAATGAGCACATATAAAAGCCCTGCTTAAGATCTGCTTGTATGTATACACGTTGTGAGTTCTTCCACCCTATGTAAAATTAACATCACAGTGGGCCTCATCACTTTATTCGAGCGTCGGTCAAGTAAAACTGTGAAATTACTAGAAAAATAAGTATTGTACAAATCTGGTTATTTTTACACTTCGATGCATTAAAAAATACCGAAAGCGAAAGAAATACTTTAAGTTATCACGAATGGTTGCCTAATACTTTTTGTTCGACGTTAATATATTATGGAACTACTTTCCCCTCCATCGTAACCAACTTTACTGGACACATGCCACTCATTGCGCCTAAATATGTGAAGATAGGGGCAGTTTTCAAAAGTGCTCATTTTACCGTGAAAAGCGTATAATAATTTGTACATACATACAAATACATAAATAAATATATGCAAATATATACAAGAAATTATTCGGAAATTTACCACACCAGCGTATATGCTTAGTGAGAAAGCGGGAATGGTAACTTTGTCCTGTATACATTTGTTGTAGCGTTCCTATATTTGCTCAGGAAACAGTCGAATGCGTTGTGAAGTTCCGAACTTTGTATAGTAGCGCTGCTAAACATTCCTGTATTTGCAGCTTGATGTGTGTTATCATTTCCATAGAATGTATAGGTTAAAAACCTCCATTACAGTTTAGGAAGTTAACCAGAAAGGTTTTTTTTTACAGTATATAACATCTGTGTGTATACACATATATGTTATTTTCCTTTATCGCTGTAATTTTTTCCTATGTATGCTACAATGATATTCTTTCCTTCACATGGTTTATAAGTCTTAACCTCAAAACATAGTCTTTTATGGCAGCCATTTTGGTCGCCTTGAAAACCACGCACCAAATTGTGGGAAATACGGCGTTGCCTGTAAGGAAAAAAGTGGTGAATTTGGCTCATCTTTTTCTGCGCAGACAAAGCGAATGACGCAGAAGCGGCGTGAGTAGCTCTGGTTGGCTGTAGGGGACACCTGATCTTGTCTGTTCACTGTTCGTCGCGATCCGCGAACGTAGGCCGTGTGCACGGAGTGATACCATGTTACCGTAGCGACAGGCGACCGCGCGTCTGTTATTGGCTATTGCGCACGGCTGGCACTGGCCAACAGCGTGGATGCCTGGCCACGGCTTATTTGTAACCAATGAGAATACTAGGAGCTTACTGAAAGTTCATCCCTCTATTTTACCGACCAGTAATGAAACAGTATAGTAATGCGTGGCATATGAACGCTTCGTAACGAAACAGCACAAAGCTAAATCATAAAAATGCTAAATTTCTGCGGCGAAATGTGCTGATGCGTTAGGCGACCTTACGCGGTGAGAGGCCGGGTCGTCAAGCGACCTTACAACTTCTGCTTCGAGGAAGAGTGGCCTAAGTTCAAACCCTTTCTCCCCGTCCAGCGCTACACGCGATGTTTCCCCCAACCCTGTTGTTTCTCCATTTACGTCGGATGCGTTGAAATATACGTGACCAGTGATTATTATAAAGTAAATAAATACAATCAGTTTAGTTTTATTAGTATTTTACTTCAGTGAATATGTGTGATAGTAGAATTCTTCTTACTTTAAATATACAGCGTTTGTAGACTATCGCAATGACGTAATGGTTACCGCGGTCGCTAGGGCACTCCCTGCGAGACATTCTAAGAAGTTGGCGAGAAATATTAATCAGGATATTATTTATCTAATACAGAGATATGTACGCTAAGCTGGAATAAACGTATTTTTCATATATTTTCCCTCATTATTTACAAAGGTTATATATATATATATATATATATATATATATATATATATATATATATATATATATGCGGCAAATAATATTTTATGAACAGTGGTACGAAACAAAAGTTCTGCCGAGATAAATTTGAATTTGAAAAGGTAAAGAAAATGTGAACAAGTAAAAATATGAAGAGTGGGAATCACTGATACGTCGATGATTTTACAGTTCTTGAAATTTGCAGGCAAGTATGCCTATCAACATATGAAGAGTGGGAATCACTGATACGTCGATGATTTTACAGTTCTTGAAATTTGCAGGCAAGTATGCCTATCAAAATATGAAGAGTGGAAATCACTGATACGTCGATGATTTTACAGTTCTTGAAATTTGCAGGCAAGTATGCCTATCAACATATGAAGAGTGGGAATCACTGATACGTCGATGATTTTACAGTTCTTGAAATTTGCAGGCAAGTATGCCTATCAAAATATGAAGAGTGGGAATCACTGATACGTCGATGATTTTACAGTTCTTGAAATTTGCAGGCAAGTATGCCTATCAAAATTGTAGTCGCCGATTTCGTCCCATTGGGAAAATTAAGCATCCTTAAAAAATAGTATTGATAGTGTCACTTTAAAGTTGTTAGCAATATGAGACGAAATAATGTTTTGTGATACGAATTCGATAGTGAAATTATGTGAAAATTATTTAAAAAAACATGAACTTACATATATTATTTAAAAAGGATTCACGAGGAGTTACCACCACTAACATCGCTTATTCCTAGAGACATGCAAAATTCGCGTTATTACGTAAGGACTGTCTGAACTCCAAATTACTGTGCGTTTGACGGACTTCATCCATTGGACAAAAATATGTGTGGCACGCCTTAGAAAACTCTTGAGCAAATACTACAAGTTCAGCGGTGGAGTGGCCAATCGCTTTTAAAGAGATCAAGCAGGCACGTGACGTTATAATTACAGTGCAGAGGCCTATGGAACCACGAACTATGGTCGCAGTGGAGTATATCGTGTCACCGGAAAACAACGCGAATTTTGCACGTCCCCACAAGTCATTTGGAGCAAAAACTGTCATATGAATGTGCGTCACATTCCTAATGTTTACAGGCTAATACGAAAAAATTGGAAACGCAATACAGTGAGCTGCTCCACTAGATTGCTGCGTGTGGGGGATGGATGGAGGATATCGTGTGCCAGAGGACTGCACAAACACGCGAGGAGCTACTTGCGCGCATGCCGCTACAGAGACAGCTCCACTAGATTGCTGCGTGTGGGGATGGATGGAGGGTATCGTGTGCCAGAGGACTGCACAAACACGCGAGGAGCTACTTGCGTGCATGCCGCTACAGAGACAGCTCCACTAGATTGCTGCGTGTGGGGATGGATGGAGGGTATCGTGTGCCAGAGGACTGCACAAACACGCGAGGAGCTACTTGCGTGCGTGCCGCTACAGAGGCAGCTCCACTAGATTGCTGCGTGTGGGGATGGATGGAGGATATCGTGTGCCAGAGGACTGCACAAACACGCGAGGAGCTACTTGCGTGCATGCCGCTACAGAGACAGCTCCACTAGATTGCTGCGTGTGGGGATGGATGGAGGGTATCGTGTGCCAGAGGACTGCACAAACACGCGAGGAGCTACTTGCGCGCATGCCGCTACAGAGACAGCTCCACTAGATTGCTGCGTGTGGGGATGGATGGAGGGTATCGTGTGCCAGAGGACTGCACAAACACGCGAGGAGCTACTTGCGTGCATGCCGCTACAGAGACAGCTCCACTAGATTGCTGTGTGTGGGGATGGATGGAGGGTATCGTGTGCCAGAGGACTGCACAAACACGCGAGGAGCTACTTGCGTGCGTGCCGCTACAGAGGCAGCTCCACTAGATTGCTGCGTGTGGGGATGGATGGAGGATATCGTGTGCCAGAGGACTGCACAAACACGCGAGGAGCTACTTGCGTGCATGCCGCTACAGAGACAGCTCCACTAGATTGCTGCGTGTGGGGATGGATGGAGGGTATCGTGTGCCAGAGGACTGCACAAACACGCGAGGAGCTACTTGCGTGCATGCCGCTACAGAGGCAGCTCCACTAGATTGCTGCGTGTGGGGATGGATGGAGGGTATCGTGTGCCAGAGGACTGCACAAACACGCGAGGAGCTACTTGCGTGCATGCCGCTACAGAGGCAGCTCCACTAGATTGCTGCGTGTGGGGATGGATGGAGGGTATCGTGTGCCAGAGGACTGCACAAACACGCGAGGAGCTACTTGCGTGCGTGCCGCTACAGAGGCAGCTCCACTAGATTGCTGCGTGTGGGGATGGATGGAGGGTATCGTGTGCCAGAGGACTGCACAAACACGCGAGGAGCTACTTGCGCTCATGCCGCTACAGAGACAGCCGCGTGCAGACACGTAGGGCGACACGTGCAGGTCGTAGGCGTGCCTCCTCCAAGTGTACGGAGGTGGATGGAAACATTTTTGAACATGTCTTGTATTCTTGTTATACTCAACTTTAAACCATAGAGTATGGAATTACATCGAAGTAGTTACTTCGACAAGGGTTATTCTTCTTCCTTCGCCTTTCCCATTTTTCGAAATAACTTCTCTGTAAATATTGGGAATATGACCCACATTCACTTCACATGACACTTTTTGCTCCGAATTATTTCAGGAATAAGCCCTGTGAGTGGCGGCAACTCCTCGTGAATCATCCGCTATGTTAAAATGTTCCTAATATTTAAATTTTTCTGCATTCTTTACGTCTGTATGTATTGTAACATTTTAGAAAATATTGTCATAAAGTGAAAAAAAATCTGTTGTTTCGCTATAATTCTGGGGATATACAACTTGCAGAGATGGATTTAGGGTTCAGTAGTTAAAAGTGGATATAACTTCATGTTTTTACTTCATTTCATCGTGTAAATAATACGCAATGTTAGTAAGGCTATCGTCATTCAAATACATAGGTGAATGGGATATATTATTAACATACCGTAATTTGCAGTCTATAATTAAAATACTAAAACAATTATATATACATCCTTATCAGGTGAGGAGGACAGATGTTGACAGTTAGAAGAAAGTAGTGCCGATATTGTGGTTTTGATAACATAACCTTCATTCATACTTATGTGCTATGACACATAAAGCCATACTCTTTACATTTCAATTATCTGTTGGTTACGTTTAAAAATTATTCCCGTTTTCAAGAAAAAACATTTCTCAGGTTGGTAAATTCAAGAAGCAAGTGGGGTGGATTTGTGTTTATTCATGATCATTTCAGTTTGTTCATTGCACTTTTAAATCCATAAATGGTTTTCCTCATAGAAATATAACTATTTATTAAATTGTTGCATGTTTGTATTTATTCCTTCATTTCGCACAGCGATTGGGCTATATGTATGTATATACTCATTGGGGATGGTTGGGCTGATACTGTTTAAGTGTTTAGAGGAACGCACATAGGAGAGTAAATCTGATTAAAACATAAATGACGATGATTTAAACATTAAACATGAATGACCACATCGCTAAAGGATCGGATTGCGGAACCACGAAGTTACTTATGAACAGAGCACAGCGTAGTGGCTGAGGAGCAATCCGCTGTGCATAAATATTAAAATATGTAAGTCAAATCGTCTCACTTTAAAAATTTTATAAATTGAAGCATCAATGTTGTTCTTTTTTTTTTTTTTTCTGAATAGAGAGGAATGCTTCTACATTCTTTACGCAATCCCGTTTTTTTTTTTTTTTTAGTGGCGTTTCAGTCCTAAAATGCCTACACATTTAATTGTAAGTAGTTTTAAAGCATGTTGTTGTAATTGGTGATATACAATTGCATCGAGCTTTCAATGTTTGAGTGCAATAACACCAGCAAAATGTACGTTGTTTATGTAACTAATTTGCATACTTAATTTTAATATTTGTCATTTCCATGCAACATGCTATCATTTTTCACTATGTAAACTATTCTTACTACACATGTCACATATGTTATTTTCCATGTAATTTGCACCGGTACTTAATTGAATACTTTTCAATTTTTTTATTATTTTTGTAAGGATACGTATTTAGTATGTATTGTGGCAATTTAATTATGTTTAAGGATAGGGTAGCTAGCCTTTTTAAAAATAATTTTATTGATTTTGTGGTCTCATATATTGTGAATATTTCTTACTATCTAAATTTTATGTATTCGTTCCCAGGCCCAGTGTGCAATATTTTTTTTTAAATAGTCAGGACGTGGGAATTAGTACGTAGGGGTGTTAGGTAATCTCTAGCTTCCCATTGGCTCCAAGTTCGAATCCTGGCTTCCCATTGGCTGGAACTTTTAGGTCCTTTCTCAGCTATCTCCCGCCAAGAGAGCTTAGCCTTCTATCCAACTGACTTCCGAACCAACTATACGTGTATGGTAGGACTCGCACCTGAAGGAGGTTGTCGGGTAGGGTTTTAACTAGATGTTAGGGCAACTTCCATTGTTAAATTTTGTGTGTTAATTGTTACCAGAAATTTGTGAGCGCATTTAAGCCCCCTTTTGCTTGGATAGTATGCAGAAGTTTGAAACTAGACCGCGTCAGTGTTAGAGACGTATTTTTCTGTACGGTGGCGAGACCCCTAATATATAACCCTGCACCTGCGAGTTCTGACGGCAATGGTTTTTTTTGCAACATCAAAGTCGTCCTACGTCTGAAAGAGCACTGAGAGGTGCAAAACATCAGAGAGATAAGTCTACGTTGTACCGAATACATGTGTCATATGCAGCATCCACCATAATCCTTCTAGAAGGTTTCTCCCCTATCGTCGACGCCATGTTGTCTTTAAGCGTACTGAGAAACCAGCTTTAAAACTTTGCCCACTGTTAACTGGAGAAGGAATCTACTCTCTTGAGGTAGGCACACTGAACAATTGAGATTTTATTGAATAGACATATTTTTGTTTATTCTTTCCTGAGAGTAACATTAACTTTAAGGGATTTTACATGAGTGAACTTAATCCTACGTTTTTGCCACTCCCGTGTCAGATAGGAATGTTATGTGTTCTTGTTAGATCGTGCAAATTGCCGCAAGGGTTTTATTTAGTAGTAATCCTGATAAAAAAAAAAGGAAATAATAAAAATAAGGGAATTTAAAGAATTTTTTTCTTTCAATGAATCTGGACGTAAAAAATGATTTTATTTTGGTGGTCGTCTACTTTATTTTCTGTTGTTTATCCGTGTGTCTCCCCATGTTCATTAAGTGTTTTCTGGTTGAGCCTTATTATGTATTGAGAGTTCCCGAGGCGTTAAGAGTGCACAAACTATACACGTATAGCCGAGTTGCAGCCCGACGTATGGTATTCATCTGGCAAGTTATGTTCCTGCCGGCCATTTTACAGACCAGCAAATAAAGACTCTGGGATTGGTAAAACACACTTGGTCGAGCATAAATTATAACAAGGTATTTATGCTGGTTCGCTACCTACGGTTTTATTTATTTCTCGTAAGTGTAAGTTGAGGAATGATTCTACTAACTTGCATCGCACTTTCTCTCTCACTTACTACCGCGGTATTTGCATATTACTCCCTGTACTGTAAATGATTCAAGTGAGAAAATATCTTCACACATTTGCACAGGCTGGTGGGTGTGCAAATCGTTCGTTCATTTCATTCTCTCGTTCCCAGAAGAGACTGGCGCACTTACACGGGGCTTTCGCAGCGGCCTACACCTCACCGTATTACATATGTAATGTACTACAGAGTGTAGCCACCTTTTACACCACATCATCACAGTGATAACACTCAAGATTCCTCAGAGGTGGTTGCATACCAAAACGTAGAGAATCTTCATTCAAGATTATAATTCAATTAACGTTAAGGTAATTCGCGGTATCTTTTCAAAGAAGTATTTTAAAAAATTAAATGATTATTATTAGCTATCAACGCTAATTTTACACACTAATTAAAAAGTTCCCACATTGTTCGTAATGCCGAAGGCTTATTTCTGAAGGCTATCTTGATAGCCGGCACACCTCAACGATTGACACCATCTTCGCCCATTGGCACGATGACAAGAAAACCTCTATTTATAGTTTTAATGCCTTATATCAGGGCGTTGTGGGCAAGTAGCGGCACCATTCGCCGCCGGTGAACCAGATTTTACACAGGCGCGACTAGTGGAGTATTTCAGCCCTCACCACTCCTTTGTTATAATTTTTCGTGCATTTACTTTATTGTAAAAGGGCATGATCAGGCAGGCCGTTCAGCTAAGGCCTGTTCACGCAATCATAACAATGTGAAGAAAAAAAATGACTCTGGCACCAAGAAAAATATTTCTCAGAAATACTCAGAACTATCGAAATATAATATTCTGAAATAAACTGCCAAAATGATATATATAAGCATTTAGCTCGTCCTGCCTCATATTGTACAGGGAGAACGGAACCGTAATGAACTTTACAATTCATAATAAGAAGCCATCGCGCAATTAGACGTTAAGCTGCAGATTTCTTATAACATATCACAGTGTTTTATTTATTCACCGTTTTGTTGCACGGGCTCTAACTGGAACATGATGCAGCCTAACTGTAAAGTTGTGTGGTAAGCGCCTGGGGCGTAGTTATGGATACGCATCGAAAACAAATAATCGATTGGTAACTATCGACTACAATGATGAGTCATTACAAGACAAGGAAGGTTGGCCGATGGAGGCGTGGCCTATTTCTAGTGGAATTCGTGACGTCAGGTCCTAAGGCCGGGATTACGATGACTTCACGTTACACGAAACACACGTTAAAGCTAAACCTTCACGTGTACGTAAAACGTGTTGTTTCTGGGTGGCAGGTATATTATGATGCTTCACGTAACCAGTAACCAGTCTGTGCCGAATAAAAATGCCGGAGATTCGTTGTGTTGCTTTTCAGATTGAAAACTTTGAAAAATCAAGTTATACAGTCGTATTTGCGTTTTATTTTGATGTGGCAAAAACAGGTTGCAAATGTTTGGTGCTCGTGATTTATGCAGACATTGAAAACAATTGAGACACGGCCTAGGGGATAGCCATAACCTACAGAGCGAAATGTGTCTGGGAGATGACGACGTATTTTCGTGCACATAAATCGTATGTAATCAACTCTGGTATACTGAGAAAATTGAAGTGTTTAATGAAGTAGGCGTACTAAAAATTCAAAACCCAATGGTAAGCATTCTGGATTTCATGGACTTATTTTTACATCTCTGAGAAACATAATTAATGAACTGTGGTAGTGTAAAGCTCCCTAAATATTTACGAATTAAAAAATAATTGTAGCCTAACTTATTTTGCTCCTTCGTCCTCATTTCCGGGAGAAAATTATATACGTAATAGATGAATTAAAAACGTGAGCAAACGACATCACGGTAACAAAAACATACTCATGAAAAGCAAAGCTAATACAACATGAAAAGCAAAAATAACACAACATCGTCCGTTTTGTGATTGGCCAGCGAGGTGGGGCAGAGTCACGTATCACGTGTCACGCAAATGCTAGATATTGACAAACTTCCCCGTCACGTGAGCGATACGTGAAATGATCGTAATAGGTTTCCTTGAAACACATTAGTTAAGGTATAGTCAGCTTATATGAACGTGTTGCTCGTTACTTGTTACGTGAAACGTGAAGTCTTCGTAATACCGGCCTAAACCTCTCGATCAGGGTGGGAAAGGGTGGTGGGGGGGGGGGGGGGTCTACTTCTATCTAAAGAAAAAATTATTGAAATACTTTTCGTGACCTTTGAAAGTTTGAACTCGAATTTTCAACACGTGGTAAACTTTTTTCTTAATTAGTTCAGACAGGCAATTCCTGCTTACATAATAGGCCTACATAAAATGAAACAAATTTTATTAATATTATCGATATTTAACCTACAAGTCACGCTGCATTAAAAAATCGTCAATTCTGGAATGGTATATATATATATATATATATATATATATATATATATATATATATATATATATATATATATATATATAATATATATATAGCTAGTGTGCAAAAGCTAGGTGTACTAGGGAAACTTCATATAAAACCAGTTGACACTAACTATATTCATTACAAATAAAATAAACTACTATAAAATCATTAGACTGACATTACTTTATTATATTGATGAAATACATACACTCTTGCTAGTAAGCTAGCCAAGTGAGGGAGAAACGAACGCATTACATCAAGTGTTTTACAGTAAATGCATTAATTTTTTTTTTCAATTTCTTAATCATAAGTTACGTTCTTAATTGAAGAAAACGTAATGAATCGGCATACGTTCCATACACAAAAGAAATAAACATAAGAAATTTAACTGTCGAATATACGAGTCCAAGCACAGCCTGTGTGAAAAACTACAAAACATATTTAATTACGCTGCAAATACATTATCTAAATTATAAAATCAAAATACATTACCTAAGGAAAATTATCTGTATGCAAAAGAATAAACCAATTTTAAGAACGTAACAAGTACAAACATACGGAGATTTTCAAATAAAAATACAATTTGTATAAGAAAATGTCACGCACGAAAAAGCAAAACAATATTCTTAAATACAATTGCATACATCTACAAGACTCAAAACAATTGCAAATCAAGAATACATTATAGGCAAGAAAAATAGTTCACTACGAGAAAGCAAAATACTGATTTGAAACACGTAAATACAAAACTCAGCAAATTCACAGTAGGTCCAACACATGGACAAAATATGTCCTGTATATGAAAGTAAAAATCTATACAACACACAACAAATATAAGATTTACAACACTTGCCAAATCAAAAATACACTATGGAGAACACGTTCTCTAATGGAAAAATTATATTCTAAAACCCAACTTCTTCAACATATACAACTATCTGCATATTAAGAATGCATTACAAGAACATGTTCTCTACAAAAAAAAATATACACTTCTGGAATACATAACAAATGCGAGATTTATAATATTTTGAGAATTGAAAATACCGTATGATGAAAATGTCCTGTACGAGAAAGTGAAAATGTATACAGCACAAAATAAATTTAAAGCAAAACAACGGTAGGAAAATTAGAAACTCATTAAGAACAATATGTAACAGGCTTCCCAGAATGAGAGCAATAAGGCAGCGAGCGTGTCGGTCCAGGAGGAGGGGAGGGTCGAAGTGGGTCACACACCCACAGTGTCGGACAGCAGCCCGGATGCCAGCTGCAGTGTGTAACAACAATAAAAAACAATCAAATATAGAAATTCACTTATTTTTAGTTCGTCAAATAGCAGAAATGTTAACCTGTCCTCTTCCTTCAAGTCTAGAGAGCCAATTTTCATAAACTTCAGTACATCCTTAAGTATTTCTCGCGTCATGTTGATGCGTGACGCCTAGTGGCGCAGTGATGATGTCGCAAGAAGAGGAAAAAGAATTTCATTGCGAAGGATCATGTAAAGGTCTTATTAACGTCCCCCAGCGATATGCCTGAAGGCTTATCAGGGGACGGCTTACAAACTAACTTATGAACTAACTTAAACTAACACGCATGCCTTACTCAGGACTCGAACCCAGAACCTCCTGCACCGCAGGCCGGCGGCACGCCAACAGACTACGCCACGGGAGGTCGGCTATCTCAAAGTAAATGCTCGTTTTAAGTCAGTATTTATACACACTGCTTTTTTCTTGTCACACAAAACCACATCACCCTGAATGGAGTGATTCAAAGGTAGTTAAAGCTAACACTAGAATATCTTCAAGGTGTAACTACATTTTGAGTGAATAAAAAGGAGATACCACTAGCCCCCTAGTTGTAACTTGGAAGTTCCGAATACCTAGTGCTAACCCGTGAATAATAGGCTAACACTGGGTAGGTAGACTAGTTGTCACTAGCTTATTTCCGAGTGCTAGAGGGACCACACTAGGTTATTGTTAGCCAGTACGTTGTAGCCACGGCCATGTTTATGCACGCGAGGAGAAGAAAACGTTATTGTGAAAGACGAGAGATAGGCATCGATACGTGCAAGCAGCTTTGAAAGTGATGGTATAGATATCTTAACTACTGAATTTTTGCCGGAAAGTGATGAAACAAGAGGTATAGCACTAAGCCCGAGAAACCGGATGAAAATATACTTGCGTTACGTTGCAGATCCAGGATTCCAGAGCGGTGTGGCAGAAGACTTTGGTGTTGAACGGACAACACTGAGTAAGACGTATAACACGGTCATGGATCATATACTTGACAGAGCTCACAACAGGATTCGCTTTCCCAACTCTGCACAAGAAATGAACGATGCAAAGTTGTTGTGGCAAACACGTTATAATTTACCGACTGTCATAGGTGCATTAGACTGCACGCACATTGAAGTTAAGAAACCAGCAACACACGGTGACGAGTATATCAACCGGAAGGGTTATCCAAGTATCAACGTGCAGGCCACCTGTGAGGCGCAAGAAAGTTCACTAGTGTGTGTGCTCAGTGGCCGGGCTCCGTACATGATGTAAGAATAAGGCGACGAAGTGATATTAGGGGCGTAATGTCACGATACGATGGTTCAGCTTGCTTGCTCGGAGACTCGGGTTATGGCATATCTCCGTGGCTTATTACTCAATTCAAGCCGGCAACAAACGACATCCAACGTCGATTCAAAATAACATACGCAAGTGAGAGAGTAGTTATAGAAAAGAGTATTCGGTCAGATAAAAAAGAGGTTCCCTATATTGGGTAACTGTGTAGGAGTTCCATTACAGAGAGTAGCCAAAGTGATAGCAAGCTGTGCCGTGCTTCACTGCGTGGCCAGACATCTGAACGACCAGTTCGAGGACGACGAGCCTGAAGTACATGAGAACGGAGACGTGGGTGATGAAGACGCTGGACCGGGAATGAACGAGAGTCTTCAAACAAAGCTACAAGGAGAACGAAACCGTCAGGACATGATGTATTTTATGTAGTAACAATTGTAGTGTATGACGTCAATGCATGCATGTGAACGTCGTTTGTGTAATTGAACAAATAAACGTAGTACATTTTGTTACGGACTGTTTCTCTTCTTTTTCGATTTGTAATTTTTGCAGTTTCAACTGCTGCAAAAGTACAACTCTCTGCAGTTGCAATGTAGACGTCTCTTTTTGTTTCGTCATTCTCGTAACACGCCACCTTTTCCCCACCCGGTCGCACATAACTCTGCTGTGTGTTGGTTTTCACGTTCCCGCTATGTGAGGTTGAAGGGGATCCGTCGCTGACATCCAGTGGTCCTGCACAGGTGCGGGTACCGCTCACGTTCATGATCTGCTTTAGGTCCACCTGACGCAACGCTACCCTGCACTTTGGTACATATCGGATTGTCTGCGGCCCACAAAAGTAACAACTGCTTATCCCACTCCTTCAACTTAATCTTTTTTATTTCCCGTGGTCTTTGTATCCGTTTTTGTTTTCACGTAATTTTTTCATGTTCTGAAATTTGCGCACAAGTGATTTTCATTCCGGTAGCGTGATTATATTCCGTTACAACTTCATCCCAAGCGAGTTATTTCTCGTTCATTATTTTGGGTACTCTGGATTTCTGTAACAATACCGGCTGTTCACACAGTAACTCAACAAACAAAGCTCTCGTCAGCGAATCTTTTGCTGTCTACATCATCGTCCATCGATTCGCTAGAAGACATGATTACCCACGTAACACTACTCACAAGACACAGGCTATCGACTGCCAACACGGCGTTGATAACGACTGTCTATTCAACCGACCACGTGTACCTTGCGCGGTCTGCACACAACCTGGGTGGAAGGGGGGTCTGTGTGGGGAGGGGGATGCGAAGCGGCAACAGTGATGATGTCATGTTACTGCTACTCCCTAGTTACAACTAGTGGTAGTTGTATCTACAAACTTTCTCGAGAGCACTAGTTCCAGGCTAGTTCATGTTACCTAGTTTTAGCTTCTGTTTATTCACACCGTTTAGGGTTGATGCTAACACTACCTAGTATATACTATTCACGGTAAAGTGAGCACTTTTGCAAGCCCTCTCATTTGGAATAATAGCAAATAAATGTATTTCATTTTAGCCTTATACATTAACTTCCCAGTGCAATGGAATATGCACACTGTGTTTTTTACGTACATGGCAATATTAATTTAAAAAGGTGGCTGAAAGGATAAAAGATGGCTGAAATAAAAAAGTAACTAGGGCCTCAAAAGTGCTCACTTTAACATGAACAGCCTATAGTCTCTACTACGGTAGACACTAGCGTTATTCACTCCAATGACTGAGTTTTGGATAAAACTTTGCTTGACTTTTTCTCTGCAAATGACATTTTCTTTGTATAATTTATCTGTTCCGCCAATTTACTCTTTTTTTGGCCTGATTGTATAATTTTTTTTCGCTTATATTTTGCCTGCAGTAATTCAGGACATTTTCCTGGGTAAGAATCTTTTTTCCTTGTTTAGCAATCAGCTTCTGCAAGTCAGATATTTGTAAATGTAAACATTTTCTATCTGACTCTAAAACAACACGCTTTTCAAAAACATTTCCGCTGTCGTCACTAAGAACAAGATTTCCTGGCTCAAGTAAAAGTTCAGAAATTTTTTTTTTCTTCACATTTAGTGTTGCGTATTTGACTGTCACTAACTGCATCTTGAACCAAGTCTTTGCTTTAATTAAAATTCAACACAGCTGAAGTAGTGGCATGTAGTTCCTCCGGGCACATCAAGCTTCAAGTCGAGGCGCGAGGCGCCAAGGTCACGCGGGCGCAATGTTGGGTTTTCTCAGTGTGCTCCCGTACCGCGAAGATGAATTGTGAATACTAAGGGTCACCTTTGAAATTGACAACCATGGAGCCACGACCTGCATCATCGCTAACTCGTCGCCAGTGCCGATTCTGCGATTGGGTTTTCCCTTATGGTCAAAATGCTGGCCGACATGAGAGGGCAGTCTGTACGAAGAGTCATTTTCGCGCAATGAAGCATTACGACATTGGTCGCATGCAGTTTGTGCGAGGCTATACATTGAAAGAACAAACCAAGATCTGTATTGTGAAGCATGATGGGGGGGGGGGGGGAGGGGGGGACTGCTATGGTGCTACAATGTTCAGTACAAAGTCCAAGTTGTGCATAGACCAATAGCGAAGCGTGGTGGTAGCCTGTCGTAGTTATAGGTACTTTTAGCGCAAAATGCAAATACACTTTACCCAGGAAGCGATGAAATATACCGAGGCACCTAGATATACACTTTTTAAAGCGAGATTATTAAATAAAATATTCACATTTCAGCTTTTGGGGGTAGGACTATACAATTTTATTTTAAGATAGGGGAAATTTAGTTTACCTTGTGACTCACTCACACACACCTACACAAACGCACACACAACACAAAGCCCGAAATATTCCAATTTTTGGACTCGCTCCACCAAAGACTCGCTCCACCCAAGGCTAGCTCCATTAGCTCCACCTGCTGCATTTGCTCAATTTGCTTCATTTTCTCCATTTGCTCGACACAAGACTGCCTCCAGCACACTGACTCCAGCAAACTGACTCCTGCATGTAATGTCTCAGTGCCTGCACGTGATTGGCCAGCTGCAATCATGGGGCAACTCAGTGATTGGCTGGCCGTTTTCCGAACAATGTATTAATGGTTTAATGCGATTGGTTCACAGTCAGTATGACGTCATAGGGCTTTCACACGCGTATATTATAAGCAGTAGGGAGGTCAGCTGAGAGGCTTAGTTTGATACCGGCTAGCGTGAACGGTGGATCATCTCGGCCAGCTTCTGCCTCTTCGCATCTAAGTCCAGAGCTAATGGTAGCTACGGCATTGTCATCAACTTCTTTTGGAGTTGTACCTAGAACATAATGGCCGGCATGTTCTTTAGTTCCAGCACCTACATCTCCAACAGGCCCGCCCGAGTCTTTGCCTGAACCACTACGCTGTCATCAGTGTCACTTTTGTGATAAGGCATTTTACCTTCGACCATAATTTACGGTAACATGAGTGCTTTAACTGTGTAATGAATCCCTGTTGTATATTATATTTGTATTACATGTGTGATAAGCAATTCAGCTGTAGCGACAGTTTACTTAGACTTGCAAAGACCTGTAAAGGTGAGGGACATTTCTCATTCCGTACCCCGGTACCAGGTTTACTGCAATCAGGACTCTTGTGACTTTTTCTCGAATTTTTGCTTTCAATGTCATTCAAGTTCATGGGGTTAAGGTCAAGGTTACCTGCACCCAATAAAATGATAGTGGTTAGTAACAAAATATGCTCATCGACTTGTAAGATTTTATCCACTTTTTTCTCAAGTTTTTTGTTTTCAAGGTCATTAAATGTCACGGGGTGAAGGTCTAGGATATCTGCATCCAATGTGGTGGTATTAATCAGTAATGTAATATGCTTTCTGACTTTTATGTAATTTTTCTCGAGTTATTGTTTATAGGTTATTCAAGTCCCTCTATATCTCATTTGGTGGTAGTAATCTTTAACGTAATCTACTTGTTGGCTTATATGAATTTTTTTGGGAGTTGTTTTTCAATGTCATTCAAGGTCATGGGGTGACGGTCCAGGTTGTTTGCGTCTAATATGGTGCTAGTAGTCTGTAATGTAATATGGTAGCTGACTGTTGTGTATTTTTTTCGCTAGTTTTTGTTTTCAAAGTTATTCGAGGTGATGGGAACAAGTTTCAAGTTGTCTGCTTTTGATATGGTGGTATAGGCTATTCACTGTAAAGTGAGCAATTTTGATGCTCTAGTTACTTTTTCCTATCCACCATTGTTCATCCTTCAAGCACTTTATAAAATAAATGTCTCCATGGAAGTAATAAACGCAGTGTATTATTTCACTGGACTTTAAAGTTAACACCTAGGGATATGTGAAAATATATTTATTGACTGTTATTCTAAATGCTAGGGCTTTAAAAAGTGTTCAATTTTCCTTTAATAGCCCATAGTAGTCTGTAATGTAATATGCTTGATGACTTTTATGTATTTTTCTCTAGTTTTTGTTTTCTAGGTCATTCGAGGTCATAGGACCAAGACCAAGGTTACCTGGATCCAATATGGTGGTAGTAGATTGTAATGTAATATGCTTGATGACTTTTATGTATTTTTCTCTAGTTTTTGTTTCCTAGGTCATTCGAGGTCATAGGACCAAGACCAAGGTTACCTGGATCCAATATGGTAGTAGTAGACTGTAATGTAATATGCTTGCTGACTTTTATGTATTTTCCCCAGTGCTTTGGTTTTCAAGGTCATGGGGTCAAGGTCATCTGCATATATTATGGCGGTAGTAGTTAGTGATATAATATGTTTGTTGAGTTTTGTGAATTTTTTCTCGAGTTTTATTTTTCAATATTATTCAAAGTCATGGAATCACGTTCGAGGTCACCTGCATCCAATTTGTAGGCTACGATGGCTGACAGCACCAAGATGGCGGACTGATTATGGGCGGGGGGAGGGTGGGCGCCTGCCGAATAATTTGTAGGATGAAAGTGGTGAGGGGAAACCTCAGGTAACTTTATTTCGTAAATAAAATTTTTACGAATTTGTTGATAAATTTAAAATATACGTTATTTAGATTTGTTTTTTAATTTTTGGAATTTTTTGGGTTTTTGGGATTAAAGGTAGAAGGTCACGGGTCAGCGGCCAGGGGTCCTGAGTCCACACCTGTCTGCTCTTTTCTTTCTCCTGTTAAAACTACGTGTGGCGACGTTAAGTTTGGGAGGAAAAACGTTTGAATATGAAAGCGCGACAAGGTTTAAATGTACGGGACCATCATAATAAAGTCATAGCTGTGTTCCGCATAATCATAAATGGAGATTATTCAAGGTTATCTTCGCGTTCAGATAATGGACGCTCGTATCGCCAACTGATAAGTTTTTGTTGACGGCATCTACAAACACAGCTGTGCCGTATAAAGTTGACTGCAGCACCAATATGCTGCGAAATAAGTAGGCCTTTTAGTACAAAATATTGAATCGGATGGAAAGTGTGACGTGCAAATTTATGAACCGTGAATATATTTAATTTAGTTTGTGTTTTCATGAGCGGACCTGCCTCTCCCGAGACACGAATCTGCCTCTTCTGCTAAGGAAAAAAATAAAAGTTTTAGAAAAAAGGGAAAAAATTGGAGGAAAATTTTGTTGATTGTAAAGGAAAAAGGGAAATTTTGAGGTAAAAAAGGGAAATTCCAACATGGCTGCCGGCCGGCTCCCGCTCCGACGCCGGACGCCGATATGCCTGAAGGTACCAAAACCTACTAATAATGATACACATATTTGCATTCATTGAAGAGAATCTTCAAGAGTAACCGAAAGAAACAAATTTGACTGATATCGTCAAAATTACTGTGGTCTTCGAAAATTCCTTTACTACATCACCGAAAATGCCGCTAAGCTATTTTATTTCTTCAGTATTCTGTGAAAGGGAAATCCCACGATTAACTTAATAAGTCTCACATTATTATTTTCTTGATCGGAAATTATTCAAGCAGATGAACTTAATACAAACACCGGAATACAACATAATTTTAGCGGATTAATCAACTTCGCATTATTATTTTATATATATTTATTGGTATGGGCCCTTTGTTTCGCCCAGAAAACTGTAAATCAAGTCTCTATTTTGATTTACTCAAACAACACTTGTCATTTATAAAATTGTTTAATATTAGTAAAATGTATTATTATTTTAAGTGATAATGTGAGATATACACAAATAACATAATTATTTCAATGTAGCTAATTAATGCTATGTTGAGATGTTTGCAGGATAGCTTACAGACTACTAAGAAACATGCAAACCTTACTATCATAGGCTAAGCTATTGTAAGCGTTAGTAATAAACATTAAAATAAATCTGAGTTCCAAAAATAATGATCCTGATTTTACTGCCGTAGCTAATAATTGAAGTCAACAAATAATTATTCATGTCACATGACTCAGAGGAAAAATAAAGGTAGACTATATCTAGCAATTCAAGCTTGCTTTCCAGCAACATCCTATATTTCTCTTTAAATATTTTTCTACATCGATCACATTGCCTCGAGAATTTCAAGTACTTATGGAAAAAAAAAAACCGGAATTTCTTAGAATTTTCACGCATTCATCACCATCATCTAATTTCAGAAGTAAAGTAACATGCTGCTGCAAAACCTGCTCCTTGCTTTTAGTTGTGACAAACAAGATGATGTAAATATTTTTTTGCCATCTCAACACTTGTCGAGAAGCCATATAAAAGTCCCAAATCACAAAATTAATTGAACATATGCTACATTTGAAATACTAAAACGTGAGTTCACTTTTTAGTTAAACTTGACGCACTGTTTGCCAAAAGCAAAGTAACTGCAACATATTCACAAGAAATACACTTTTAATTTTGAGTGATATGTTTTAGAACTGGTAAAATTCGGCTGTAAGAAACGACACTCACGTTAGATACAGTTTCCGATGTGGGTCACTCGCAGTAAATTCATAGGATCTCTGAAAGAGAGGATAAACAAAGGTGTGCTTACATCTACACGTGTGCCACCGTGACGGTTGGGGACTGAGGGCTATTTTGGGACAGCGCAGCTAGCCACGCCTTAGCAAAATGCTGAAAGACGGACAAAAACGGGCAGCTGAAACTTTGCACTCTTATTCTCTACATACAAAGCTACATTTAGGTGGTG
The DNA here is from genome assembly GCA_029891345.1 of Dryococelus australis. Taxonomy (NCBI): domain Eukaryota; kingdom Metazoa; phylum Arthropoda; class Insecta; order Phasmatodea; family Phasmatidae; genus Dryococelus; species Dryococelus australis. Next base: position 37,809,054 of record CM057004.1, read on the forward strand.
ATATCGTCTGTTCGTCTGTGTTCGCTTTTTTCATTGTGGGTGTGTGTCATTGCAAAATTTTACCTAAATATTGGTTGCTCGCGGTAAAATGAGCACTTTTGAAAGCCCTGCTTGAAATCTACTTGTATACACATTGCGTATTCTTCCGCTTTACGTAGGATTAACATTGCCATGGGCCTCGTCGTTTTATTCATGCGTCGGTCAAGTGAAACTGCGAAATTATTACGAAAGTAAATATCTAATAAATCTGCTCATTTTTACACTTCGATGCATTAAAAAAAACAGAAAGCGAAAGAAATAATTTTAGTTATCAGAAATGGTTATGTAACACTTTTTATATACGGCGTTAAGATACGGAACTACTTTCCCCTTCATCGTTACCAACTTTACTGAACACATGCCACTCATTGCGCCCGTTAAAATAAGTGCAGACAAGGACAGTGACTTTTTTCTAAGGTTGATTTCAAAAGTGCTCACTTTATCATGAACAGCCTTTATACGAAAATAGCGTAAACTTGATACGAGACCTGTAGAGTGCTTTCAAGACGTCTCGCACATTGGAAATGCCATCTAAGGGCGCGTCAGCGTAGCCAAAAGCAACTTTTCAAAAGTCGCTGTATCTGAAAACACACCAGTCAGATACGCACGTAATTACTCAAGGACCCCTGTATTTAACTTTGCTACAGACATTTCACCAACAAAATTACAAGTTCGTCGGTAAGTCCCGTGGAAAAAACGCAGTGCAACGAGAACACTGCACGCCGTTTCAGAGCCTTGCGCTTAGTGGCGATGGCGCGTATGGTTTGCTTTGCAGTGCCGTCCTTATCGACTTCAAACGCACAAAATAGTCTCGGGTAGGCGGGCTCCATAACGACATTTCACACTCGCAGTGCTAAAGAGTGAAACACCAAAATAAAAATTCAATAAACCTATATTTAAAAAAAAAAATTGTTAAAAAACTTACACGGTATGGACGGCCCTGGGATCGAACCTGTAGCCCCCTTGGATTCGAACTAGTGTGTCAGAGAGAGCATTAAATTAATTGAAATGTAATTATTTGAATCAAATAATTGAAAAAGTATCCGTAGCCGCTACGCCTCCCGGAGGCCGGCAGCATCAAGCGCCAGGGGAGCTGCCCCATCCGGGGGGAACGCTACGGTCCACAAGCGTTAGCTACGGCTCGGGTAGCGCTGCCCACGACCGCATGGCCACAGCGACATTCGCTCCACACTCGCATACTTTGAGCATATCTAGCCAACAATGCCAGCCGACTTGATGTTGATTAACAACAAGGCGGCTGGCATTGTTCACACTCGTTGCTTACAGACGGTGCATTACTTGCAATGGTGGCTAACTGATGGCGGGCAGTTTGCTCGCATTGTTATTAAATAACGCAATTCGAAATGTTTTCAGCAACTGTGAATGTGTTTATTATGTTTCTGATGTAAACAAAAGACTTATGTCTTTGGAATGGTGCTACTGTGCAAACAAATTGAAGTTACAATAAGTTTAAAGACGTCTAAGTAATGGATTAAAATTATCTGTGAATTTTGATATATCTTTTGTTTATGGTATTTATGAAAATTTTCGTTTGTTCACGGTTTCTGCTTCTGAGTAGTTACAATTTCGTAATATTTAATATCCTATAATTCAATAAGCACTGGAGCTGTACGTGAAGTATAAAATACAAAATATGTGGAATAAACATAAATAAGGTAATTTTTATTTGGAAATGTGGTGTGCTTGTAAGTTTTGATCTAAAAATAAATTACGCGACAATTGTTTTCGAGGCAATGTTATTTTACTTGGAATTGAAAAAAAAAAAAAAAAAAAAAAAAAAAAAATTGTCACAACACGCTTTGTATTATCACATAAAATATCTAATTATTATACTTCATTATTCGCCCCAAAGATTCGACATTAAATCACGTCTGTATTATTCGACTGCGACAAGTGTGCAGCACGCGAGATGAATGGCACCAGTGCAAGCGCCAGGTAGTGCGCAGGGGCGCGTGAGGGGGTGGGCTTGAGGAATGGACTCTCTCTCTCTCTCTCTCTCTCTCTATATATATATATATATATATATATATATATATATATATATATATATATATATATAGTCCATTCCCGATTGGAAGCAACTTATGAAAATCAACCTTTGAAAAACACCCTAAGCAAAACATGTCGACCTGTTTTTTTCAATACCATGTATTCCACTATTATATAGCACTGCGGTTAACTTTAGAGTACTGTGTTATTGAATAAATGAACATTTGCCTTAATATCTTCTATAATTTGTAATATTTATTTCTTTTTAAATATGAATTAACAACAGCGAGAGCAACGACGTGTTGGCAACGGCCGGTAATAAATAGTTTACAGTTAGAATATTATTTTAACCTAGTTTTTTAGTATGCTATTTGTAAATTAAACGGTGTCTATTGAAATATTTAAATATTTAGGTAGCCCCGATGGCAACATATCTCATTTTCACAGTTTAAAACAACAGCGGAAAATATCGTGAGTAGGCCGTAATGGTACGGTGTTGTTTTATCGAGCGAGAGAAATTTTGAAGCAACTGTCTGCTGAGCGAGCTTTGTCGCTCTCTCTCTCTCTCTCTCTCTCTCGTTCTCTCTCTCTGTCTTTGTTTCTTTCACACTCGGGAAGTTTCACTTCGTTAGTACGCGAAAATTGTACATGTTTTCAATTGAAGCATATTTCATACTTATTACAGCAAAATAATCATTTTTGAATGAGTAATTTACAACTGAAAAGAGATTTTTTTATGTTTGAATACTTATTTTAATATATTAGATATGATGGCGGGGCAGACACAAAGTGAAGTTGGCAGACGTGGTGAGCCATGCCATGGCGTGTTCCTTTTTTACCAAACGAAGCGTAAATTATACTTACCCCGAAAAATACTTCAAATTACCACATCACGTTTGTAGACGTTGTGTTTTTTAAACCTACCTATGCAAGTTACGATGTTGTGATAGATCTGTGTTTCCGCGGCAGTAATAAATATACTGTTACGGTGTGTTTCGTTAACCGCTGCGTGCGAAATAGCGTGGCGTGGCTGTTTGGTGATAGTTACACTGAATCTCTGCGTGCGTGATTTCAAATATTTGATGTGAACTATTTATACGTTGTAAATGTGAACTGTTTTTATGGCATTAACAGATTGATTAACACCACTAATTTGACTATTTACATTTCATTTACCAAACTAATTTGACTAATCGCCTTAAACATCCCCTTTTCCAGGCGACAATGTCATTTACTTTCATTAATGCCATTCTTTTGTATTTCTACTTTTTGAAGCGAAGCACGTTTTGTTTATGAGCGATTGCCTCAAAGCCTCCCTTTTTTCAGGAAAATCTATATCTTGTTTTAAAATCGTTACCAATTCATTTATCATAGGAACATGATCTTAAAACATATAAAAAAATGTACGGTGCACCGAAATACACTAAGATCAAAATCATCTAAACAGTTCTTTTAAAAAAAAAATTACCTTTTTTCCCCCCAGGTGTATGCAGTTTTTCACCACTCACACCAGCTTGTTTTCCTTTTTTAATTTTGCATATAATTTGTTCCGTTTTACCTGTTGCGGCTGCTGCACCTTTTTTAGCATGACATCGGATGAATATATTTTCCCAGATGCTTTTCCTTATCACAAAATAAATCACATTCCTTATGACTTATCTGCATTAACTGAGTATAAAGTTTTATTACTTTACAAACACCTAAAACCACTGCCGCTTATAGTCCTCACCTTGCACCTATCATTCGTGCGTGCATAAACATTTCCATAAACGCTAGCGTACGAACATGGGAAATACTGTAGCACGAGTTATTGCTAGTGCTAAACTACCCACCCGCAGCTGAGAGGAGGGGAACGTCGTCTTGTAGTGTGCAATATTTTCTGGCTGCACACTTCTCGCTGTCATGTAATAGCATTCTAGTGATATTATTATATTTTTAAGTGAAACTGCGTAAGCATCAATCAATAGTTCTATAGTAATATAACATAACGACAAACTTCCATAGATATGCACAGTTACACAAAGTCTGTAATATACATCACCACTGCAGAGAGTTTTTTGAGTGAGCAACGTCAGTGGGCTAAACCAAGTTTGTTAAGGGATGGAGGTTTTGATTAAATAAAAGTGGTTAGTTATAATTTATAATTTTATTTACAACTATAAACAAAAGTCTCTCTCGTAATAAATTTATTTCACTTAATGATTACAATTTAATTATTTAAGTTAATACTGTTACATGCTGCTGCCCAGCACTGGAGCTGTGGACCCACCTAACCCCCCCCCCCCCGTGGGTGGGGGGGGGGGGGGTTCCACCTGACCGCCCTTTCTGGGAAACCCTTGAATAATGGACAGCGGGCTGTACCACTGCTCGGCGCCTTGCATGCGTCACGGTCCCTCTCCCCTGCTGGAGGTTTCGACGGGTCTGGCGATAACGCAAGAATGTTCTGGTGAGACTGGCTGGCACCTCGGCCCTCCGCGGCACATCACCGGTGTTGGGGAAGATTCTAGGAGGCAGTCTAAGACACTATATATACTGCCGCAACCCAGCGGCCTTCAGTCTTTGGTGGAGGCCATCTGGCCGAGTGTGCGCGAGCGAAGATAGATGTGGACGACGACTGGAGATTGCGGGACGACGACGAGCGAAGTGTTCGTGGCGTGAATGGACAATGGGGTGTGAAACTGACGAGTGAAACCTACAGTACATGAGAGTGCTTGGAGGACTCTAGAACATTGCAACTGGCAGGACATGGACTGAACTGAGGTGGGGCTGAATGGAAGTGTAATACGGATTTTATGGTAAACATCCGAATTGTCAATTTGGACACATAATTTGCAGAAAATAGGAATAGGTCTATAGGAACTGATCTTTAATTACTGTATTAAGTTTAATTGATTTATTTGTGGTAATTATAAATTGTACTAAATTGGAGCAGTTAGTTGTGAACAGTAAGTGATATCAATTTATTGTGAGATTTTGAGTTCTGAGAATTTTGCTTTAGTTATTGCAATCCCTTAACAAACTTGGTATAGCCCATTTAATTTCTAGAGAGAGGAAAATTGTTACACTGGTGCCAGAAGTGGGATGAAGGCATTTCATAAAAATAGAATAACTGTATAGTATTTGTGAATATCACGATATTTGTGTAATAGGCCGAGGAATTACTAAGAAATTTGTGAATGTTTACCAGAAAAATGTCGGCAGACATGGAAGCACTTCGTGCCTTGATCGAAGGACTTAGAAGCCAAATAAATAGTGTCAGAGAATCTGTGAATAGTCAAATTAGTTTTGTAAATGAAATGCAAATAGTCAAATTAGTGGTGTTAATCAATCTGTTAATACCATAAATGAGAATGTAAATAGTAAAATATATAGTTTTAGTGCATCTGTAAATATTCAAATTATAAGTGTTAGATGAACTGTGAACGAAAATGTCGACCGAAAAATGGAAGGTGTAAACGAATAAGTGAACAATAAAATAGACATGTGTGGACAAGAAAATTTACAGTGTAAGAGACAGTGTGAATGAAAGGATGGACAGTGTTAACGACAGGTTAGACAGTGTCGAACGTAAAGTGGACCAAGAGGTGAGCACCCTCAAGAAGGAATGGCAGGAGTTCTTGCAGCAGCAGGGGAGACGACATTCAGGGGCGGAAGAGGAGCCGAGATTGGTCACCACCGAGACGACGAGTGCGGGCAGCGAGAAGAAGGTAGAGGTCACCCTCAGTGCAGCTATCGCAGGGGAGACGCAGCAGTTCTGCAGTGTAGGTACGCCCCAGCCAGGGGTAGGTAAAGGCGTCACAATTAAGCCCGCCCCCTACGATGCACAGACACCTAGGCTCGAGTACCAGCACCAGTTCCAGATCGTGGCCACCCAGAATGACTGGACTGAAGAGCAGCGGTCGTACTACCTGGCGGCTGTACTGAGGTGATCAGCGTTGAGCATACTGCAATCGCTGCCGGAACGACATCGTCTAGAATACTCCACACTGGTGGCGCCTTTGAAGCTGCGATTCGGTGATCGGTACCTGCGGCACGCCCACCATGTTCAATTGCGAAGCCGCATCCAGCGATCCAGCGACCCGGCGAACCACTGCAGGAGCTGTGGCAGGACATTGTGAGGCTGTCGCAGATATTTCTGGAGGGGTGCTCGACAGAGGCACGAGACGTCATCGCCATCGGCTTCTTCGTCGACGCCATCGCTGACACCGAGGTGCGGCAAGCTGTGCGGTTAGCTACTCCTCACACCATGCAGGATGCCTTGGTCCGAGCACTGGAAGTGGAGTCAGCACGGTAGTCATCAGTGCCCCGATATCCAGTGCGGGCAGTGATGCTTGATGAAGGAGAGGACGACAGCGTCAAGGGGATGTTGAAGGACTTGCAGACGACCATGAGGGACATCGCCTCCAGGGTGCGCACTACAGAGATTCGCCGTCCCCCAACCAAACGGCCAGATTGTTGGACGTATGGACAGCCGGGCCACCTGAGAGCCAACTGTCCTCAGCAGCAGCAGAAACAACAGCCAGGGAGCAAGCTCCAAGGGGCAGGTGAGAGTGCAATATCCTCGGGAAACTTTTAAACACCGGTCTTGAGGGGCAAAGGTCGGTGATTGCTGGAGAGAAGGCCCCAATGCTTTCGCAAGTGCGCTCAATGAAACAAGACTTCAATGCCATATTGGTGGAGGGGAGCCTAGATGATGTTTCTTGCCAGATGGCCGATGACACAGGAGCGAATAGAACAGTGGTAAGACCCGACATTCTTGACCTTCCCTCCAGCGATTATCCGATAAGACCATGGATCACTGATATTTAACTACAGTAACGGACGAGACAATACTAGTCAAAGGCAAGAGAAGGATACTCTTACAGCTCGGTAACCTTGAGATAGAGCATAATATATACATAGCAGACATAGATGACGAATGCATTTTGGGTATTCATGTATTACGTAAGCTGGGATGCCGTATTGATACTTGACTGGGGGTGTTACGTGTAGGTAATACCGAGTTAGTAGTGTCCATACGACGAGATTAATCTTCACCAATGAGCTGCCCAGTAGTGTGTAATCAGTCAACTGTGCTCCCTGCTTCTAGCGAAGTTGTTATTCCATGCTGATGCCAGGGAAAATTTGTCAGGCGATTGGACATAACCGAACCAGCTCAGAAAGGTGGTATTTTTCCCGATGGTGTCATTGTAGCCAGGATATTGAATTCTTCAAAATCGGACAATTCGCCTGTTAGGATGATTAATTTGTCTGACCATGCTATCCGCCTTGAAGAGGGGGCCATAATAGTGTTTTGCAAGCAGGTCTCACAGGTACTTCCAAATGTTCCAGAAGCTTCACTGTCACAACCTACTGAATGTCAGCTTCCAGATGCTCTGGGGGAACTGCTGACAAGAACAATAGAAAACCTCAACTGGCGACAGGAGAGGTCAGTTTCAGAATTGTTACAGATAAATAGGCGTGCTTTCTCCTGCGATCCCAATTACCTTGGCAGAACTAATGTTTCAGGTCACCACATCGACATAGGGGATGCCAGGCCCATAAAGCAGCCACCAAAGCGACTACCGCTAGATTCATATGAGGTTGTTGACTGTATTCTGAAAGATATGAGGGATTTAGATGTGCTAGAGCCACCAGTCAGTCCATGGTCTTATCCCATTGTGCTGTTAAAAAGAAAGATGGCTTTATTAGATTTTGTGCTGATTACCGCCAACATAATAATGTGACCAAGAAAGATTCTTACCCGCACCCTAGGATAGACGACACCCTGACTAGCCTAGCAGGGTCACAGTGGTTTTCTACTGTAGACATGAAGAGTTGGTATTGGTAGTGCGAGGTGGCCCGGGGAGACAAAGAAAAGGCTGCCTTTTGTTTCCAAGGGAAAGGAATGTGGCAATTCAAGGTTATGCCCTTTGGGCTATGCAATGCCCCTAACACCTTCGAACGATTTATGGAGAAAGTTCTGCCCTTAAAGATTTGTCAGGTGTACCTAGACGAAGTGGTCACAGGAAGAAATTTTGAAGAGCACATGGCATGCTTCAATTCTGTGTTTCAGAAAGTGACTGTGCCAGTCTGATATTAGTTCCTTAGAAATGCCACCTTTTCCAAAAGAAAATTAATTTCTTCGGCCATATTGTATTGTCACATGGGATTGAAACCCCCGTGAGAAGACCAGAGCAATAAGAGACTGGCCTCTACCAAAGGATAAAACTAAAAATCGAAGTTGCCTGGGCTTATGTGCTTACTATCGTCGATTTGTGCCTGGGTTCGCTACTATCGCCAAACCTCTGCGTGAACTGACTGAGGCAAAAAGAACATTTTGTTGGACACTAGAGTGCGAAATTGCTTTCAATAGACTAAAGGAAATTCGTACCCTGGAACATCATCTGGCTATCTTTGTAGAAGACAATCAGAAAGATTGAGACTCTAGGATATCCTTATTTCTCCTGACATATAGCTCGGCAGTCCACGAGTCCACAAGTGCAACACCTTAAAGGATGCTGTTTGGGAGAGAGCTCCACCTACCTGGTGAGCTGCTGTTTGGACCTCCAGTGGATGCAGAAGCAGCCACCCTAGAATATGTTATTAATTTACGTCAGAAGTTAACCGACAGTCATGAATTTACCCGGAGGCACCTTAAAATTAACAGTGACAGAATGAAAACACGATATGATCGAAGAATGCCTGAAGAGGCTTCTCAGGGACAACTGGTGTGATTGTTCAAAGGAAGAATATATATTGCTAGGAGCTACAGAAATCATGGGAAGGCCCGTACAGGATCCTGAAGCAGATAAATAATGTGGTCTATAGGATTTGTCGACAAGGCTCTCGGGCGAAGCCTCAGGTTCTCCATATCGACCGACTGGTGCTGTACGAAGGTCCCGATATTGTAGAGTCTGTTCGGGACGAACGGACTTAAGGAGGGGGCAGTGTTACGCACTGCTGCCCGGCACTGTGGCAGTGGACCCACCTAATCCCTCCCCACCTCCGGGGTTGCCACCTGACCACTCTGTCTGGGAAACTCGTGAATAATGGACAGCGGGCTGTAGCACTGCTCGGCGCCTTGCATGCGTCACGGCCCTCTCCCCTGCTGGAGGTTTCGACGGCTCTGATGACGATGCAAGAATGGTCTGGTGAAACTGGCTGGCACCTCGGCCCTCCGCAACACATCACCGGTGTTAGAGAAGATTTTAGGTGACAGTCTATATACTGCCGCAACCCAGCGGCCGGCAGTCTTTGACGGAGGCGGGACGACGGCGAGCGAGGTGTTCGTTGCGTGAATGAACGAGAGGGTGTGAAACCGACGAGTGAAACCTACTGTGCGTGAGGGTGCTCGGAGGACTCTAGAACATTGCGACTGGCGGGACGTGGACTGAACTAAGGTGGGATTGAATGGAAGTGTAATAATGATTTTAGTGTAAATATTCGAACTGTCAATTTGGAAACATATTTTACAGAATATTTGAATAGGTTGATACACTGTCTATAGGGACTGATCTTTAATTACTGTATTTAATTTAATTGATTTCTTTGTGGTAATTATAAATTGTATTAAATTGGAGTAATTATCTGTGGACAGTAAGAGATATCAATTTATTGTGAGATTTTGAGTTCAGAGAATTTTGCTGTATTTATTGTAAATAAAATAAGGAAATTATAATTAATTATTTTATTTGATTAATACCTCCATCCCTCAACGATCTTGGTATAGCCCACTTAATTTATAGAGAGAGAAATAGTAACAATACAATTTAATGACTTCAATTAATACAATTTATAATTTACTCAATGAAATCAATTAAATTATATAATTAAAAATCTGTCCTGATAGACAGTGTGTATAAAGCTATTGAATTATTTTATAAATTATGTGTCCATATTTGACAATTCCAATATTTACAATAAAATCGTCAGGCTCCACGCTCTCATCCATTCAATCCACGATCAACTCATCCGCCGACGTTTCGCAATCTCCCTTCGTAGTCCGTTCCTCGCCGCACTTAAATTCGCTCCCGCACTTGACCAGACGTCCTCCGCTAGACTCCTGACCGTTGGACCGCTGCATTATTTAAAGACTCGTAGGCCATCAACGAGAGATTCCGCTGAATCCCTCATTGCGCCGAGGCCCTGATTCCCAGAATGTCCCTGCACTTACTTCAGATACGTCGGCTTCTTCAGTAGGGGGTGGAGGGGCTGCGACGCCAGCTATGTCTCGCCGTTGTCGACTACTCCTGGAGGTACATGGCCGTACAGTAGTGCGACGAGGAGGGGCGGGGAGGACAAGGTAGTCATCCCGATCGTCATGGGGTGGGGAGGGCGGTGTTAGATCAACCCCCCCCCCCCCCCTCAAAAGCCGTACTACGCATAACGGGAGCTCTCGACGGTTGCGAGTTACACTGCGTAACAGTTTACAGTATATATTTATAAATCTAATTATGTAGATAGGTAGGGTTAAAGTTGTTATTTACGAGGTCACTGAAAAAGGAAAAAATGTATCGGACAAGTAGGGACGAGAAAGAAAGCGTATACGGCTTTTCAATATTCTCCCTGAGTAACGTCAGATAACCTTCAATATCCGAAAGCACGATAGCCGTACCGGAACCGAACCCGGGTCCATTAGAACACGAGTCCATTGTACTGTCATAGAGCCACAGAGACTCATAAAAATTTGTCGTTTTTAAACAAGATGTCCTCCTTCCTCAGCTTATATTATGTTGTTTGTGAAATTACTGTATGCAGATTTCTTAGGAATGTATATTCATGGCTATGGGTTTTTAGTATAATCCGTAACTCTATACAATAATCTTTATACAATAGCTACCTGTAAGGAAATTATATTTTAAGCTAACATTTGTTTATCTTGTCCCGTCGTTACATGGAGGTGTAGAATATAACATCTTAGAATTTGTGTAGTTATTGTATTTTTTGTAGTACTGCTAAATTGTTTGTATATTTCAGTGCTGTAAATTGTGAAACCATAAAAATGTTTGTTTCGGAATTGAAAATGTATTGGTTCCCAGATGTCGTCGGGGTTATCGTTCGTTAACACTGTAATTTCAAAACAAATTATTTATTACTACAACATACTGTTGTATTTTTCTGTATGTTCCAATATACTTTCGTAACTGCCATCACGGTGTTTGTTCATATATGGCTACTAATTGATATTTTGAAATAATTTTGTTTTACTTATCTCTTTACACATTCTCTTAAAATAATTTCCTAAGTTGTTACTTTATAGCAATTTTCAGCCTAAAAGTATGCGTTCTTTTGTTTTACAACAAATTATTGCATTTGTGTCTGACGTCTTGTAAATGTTTATTTGCGTTCTATTTACGAGCAACTATATTTCATCGTTGGTCACAGCAATTCCCTGAACTGCCATTAGGAGAAGCTTATGACCTCAAATTTCCTATAAGGGCTAACACACGATTTTTGGGGCTTAAAAATGAATATTTCATTAATATGTGACTTTTATGTTTAACGGGCTCACTATTATGTTTGATATGATTTATCTTAATAACAGAATATCTTTTTTTTTTTTTGAGTACTTATTATTTTTCAACTGTATTTTTAATTTGGCTGCCTATTTATACGTGAAGAGATTTGGGCGGCTCTTAACATCGAGGTCTCCAGAGCCGATGAGGGTGATTGAGGTGAGTATGGAGCGGCACCGGAATGGAGGGGCTGGAGATCCCCGAGAGGACCCGCCGACCAACGGCATCGTCCGGCACGATTCCCACATGCGAGAATCCGGAGTGCCACGGCCGGGAATGAACCCGAATCGCCTTGGTGGGAGGCGAGTAGGTTAACCGCTCAGCCACCGTAGCCTCAAAATAGAGAAAATATGTTCTCTTTCCGACATTAGCGCTTTGCCAGTAGCGAAAATTTCCCCTTTCCCTAACCTGTAGTAGAAGCAACCTTAGCCATGGTCCTGACAACTATTTTAATGCGTCGGTCATGTGGAACAGTAAAATGATTAGAAAGGTAAATATTTTACTAATTTGCTAGTTCCTACACTGATATGCACTAAAAAAAAAAGACAAATAAATAGAAATCAGAAGAAATTATTTTTATATTACCAAATTTTCACCTAGCACTTTTAATTCGACATTTAAACATAGAAATATTTCCCTTCGTCGTTGCTAACTATACAGAATGCGTGCCACTAAGTGTGCCCGTTAAAATACGTACAGATAGGAGCAGCGAAATTTTTTAGAAGTTTTTTTTTTTTTTTTTTTTTTAATGTTCCATTGACCGTGAACAGCATACACCACGAGGCGATGAGCGTGTCCGAGGCGTAGAGGCTATGGCGATCTATCACGAGTCCCGCCGCCTCTGTACCCGGGGCAAAGAACTGGCGTATTGTTTTTCCCTGCGGCAACACGTCCCTAGGAGACTTCCAGCCAAGACCTCGTAGTTTTATAGGCGTAATAATAAAGATCACGTGTTCTTCAAGTCCTTGTACTACTTTAAATATCTTTTACCGGATTTCCTACTCCGGAAAATAATCGTGAAAAGCGCCCGATCTAATTATTAAATTTACTTGAATAAACACGCATTACAAGGGGGGGGGGGATTATTAAGAACTACTCGTAGACAAGTATAAAAGCAATATTTAGCAGTTCCTGAATGGAGACGTTGTGCACCCTGTCTGGTGGCTTGGATAGACAGCAGCATTAAGGTCATATTTCACCTTTTTTTTTTACTTGTTTATCTGAAATAACTCTCGAAAAGTGCCCCCTCAATGCAGTTGTTAGTTGTCAAATCATTATAGTTTTCAAAATATAACACTCAAAAGTTTGAATTTACCGAATTCTGCGGCGTACTAGGCTTTGTTCCTAGATATTTTTTCCAATCAAATTGCATTTAATGCAATGTGTATGGTTTGCAGAACATACTAATTCAGTATGAGTGCGATTTATTTCTGTTATTTCTGTTCCTTTCGTAGCTTGTAACACATATGCAGTATGCCGCGCTTAGACTCTAATTCAACTTTTTGAACCTGCCTATAACACTCTTGCGTTGGAATTTGAGTGTTATATTTTGAAAAGTATAATGATTTGACAACTAACAACTGCATTATGGGGGAATTTTTCGAAACCTCTCTCATATAACCAAACTCCAATATATATATATATATATATATATATATATATATATATATATATATATATATACATATATATATATATATATAAGGCGGCAGCCTTAAGGTCATATATATATATATATATATATATATATATATATATATATATATATATATATATATATATATATATATATATATATAATGACCTTAAGGCTGCCGCCTACGCATTTGAACTGCGTTGAACGTGCGTTCAATTTGCTGATCTACGAAAGGGACACGCACTTCAGACGAAGGCTGCTGAATATTCCAAAATGTCACGCACTTAGGAAAACCATTTCAGAGTACTCCAAAATGTCTCAAGGCGGCTTTTTCAAAGAGCCGCATCTCAAAATATTCGGATCACGTGCATGCGAAACTAATCAAGAGCACTGCACTAAACCTTCCTACAGACTTTCCATCAATAAAATAATAGGGTAACCGCTGAAAGTCCCATAGGTAAAGGCTGTTCGTGATAAAGTGAGCACTATTGAAATCAACATTAGAAAAATGTCACTGACCTTACCGGTATATATTTTAACGGGCGCCCTGAGTGATATGCGCCCAGTAAAGTTGGTAACGATGGATGTAAAATAGTTCCGTATCTCAAAGCCAAAAAAAAAATTGTTAGGCAACCATTTGTGATAACTTAAATCATTTATTTAGCTTTCTGTTTTATTAATGCATTGAAGTATAAAAATGAGCGGATTTGTAAAATATGTACTTTTCTAATAATTCCACAATTTTACTTGACCGACGCATGAATAAAGTGATGAGGCCCGCGGCAATGTTAATTTTACATGGGGTGGAAAAATACAAAACGTGCATACAAGCAGATCTGAAGCACGGCTTTCAAAAGTGCTCATTTTTACCGTGAACAGTCTATACACGAAGTGCGACTAGAACACTGCACGCCAGTTCAGAGCCTGGCGCTTAGAGGCGATGGCGCACTTGACGCCCGTGACTGTCTCGCCCTTACGGCCCCCGCGCTTCTCGGCCTCAAACGCGGGATAAAGCCACTGCGTCACTTTCAATATGACCAGCGACTTGGGATCGGCATTGCTTATTGCGAGGAAACATACGTGTGTACTCTACACAGTTCTTCTTCAGATGTCCCCGAGAAGACGGAACTAGGCGGACGTGACGAGATGTTGACAGCAGTTTCGCTTCTTGGCAAACGTCGGCGGTTCCCCAGAATCCGTCAAGGGAGACAGCCGTGTTACGAGAGCGAGGCAAATATCCCGCCCCCTTCCCTGCTCTCCCCGCCATGCCGGACAAAATACACAAGAGAGCGCCGAGTATTTGCCAAGTCCACAGTCGTCCGAGGAAAAACAGCTTCTGGAGGAGACCTTAGCTCTAGCCGAGATCTGCTGCATCCTTTCGCGGTTACGTCACACTTTTCTGAAGCCCTGATAAAGTTCTACTTCCAGGATATTCCTCCGCCCCATGCAAGCTAAGCTTAACTAATACTAGAAAATCACACCAGAGGACAACGTACCGCTTTCCTGCGCACTCACTTGTAATAGTATTTCGCATGAGAACTATTTATTACTAGGCGCTACCAACAGAGATTCTTTCTCACTGATTTTATTCGTTTTTATTATAAAAGAAATATTATAATGCGTAAATGAAATATAGGTAAAACTTCAATTTAACGAAAAATATGATACGCCTGTGTTTACAGAGATATAAAACGCTTGATACATGGCATATTTAGAAAATAACTAAATACGTAATACATGGGGTGATTTTTACAAGGATTTTCTTAAAACGTCCGAAGAAACAGTGAATGGACTATAATTAACAACTTTTGGAAACCCTGTTTGAGATCTACTTATATGCTCATGGTGTATTCTTCCACCACGTGTAAAATTAACATTGCCGTAGGCCTGATCACTTTATTCGTGCGTCGGTCAAGTGAAACTAACGAAATTTTTAGGAACGTAAGAAGTTCGCAATGGTTTTTATTCTTAATTTTATTTGCGTTAAAAAAAAAGCAGAAAACAATGAAAATTCATTTCAGTAATCACAAATGCTTACCAAACATTTTTCCTTCGTCGTTAATGCATGAAACTACTTTTTCTGTCATTACCAACTTTACTGGTCGCATGCCAGTCAAGTGTGGCTGTTAAAATATGTGCAGGCAGGGGCAGTGACATTTTCCAAAGGTTGATTTCAAAAATGCGCAATTGGCTGTGAACACGGCCTATTTAAATATTTTTTTAATTTCTTATAAGTCACTGCAGGCAATCACACTATACTTATCCACTTTTATTTGGACGCTAGCCCTAGCCCATTATTTCGCCCGCCCGAAAAAATTTTTTCGCCCAATAAATTATTGTATCGCCAATCGAAAATAAACTTATTTATTGCTCACGGCTTCTGCCACCCGAAATGTTAATTTGGTGTTGGATATTTGAGGGACAACTTGAAATTACACGCGCCTTCGCCTAAAACGGGAATTTATTTCGCTAAACGGAATTTTTGTTTTGCAGATTTACAGAGAATAGAAATACTTTACTGTGGCAAAGCCCCCGCGGAATTCGAATTTGTCATTTAACTTTGCCTGCGGCAGATTGAAATTTAAACAAAAAGTTTTGCCCTCAGCCACACCTGCTCGGAATTTGAATTTATCAATGAAATGTACTTTTGGAATGTCGAATTATTCGTATATTCAGAGGTACGCTTCACGAACAGTTCAAGGAAATGAAATATTGGCTGTTAATATCACCTGAAAATACGTACGGTAATACATTACGAATAGAAAGCTTCTATAAACGTCTAATTATACTATTGCTGCGCTTATTATAGGAATACCTTAAAAAATGCACATCGGTTTCATTCCAACACACTAATGCAGCAATGCGCATCAAAGTACAGTAAAATACATATATTCCTACAAAAATCCGTCCAGGATATAAAAACATCAAATGAAAACAATTCATATTTTTACTACTTCTCAGCCCCTGCTGATATTGCGTTATTATTATTATTATTATTATTATTATTATTATATATATATCCCACTATTTAAGTTTGTTTAAGACGTACCATGTACTGAAAATTTTATCAAAATTTGTCCATTAGACTTTACGTTATGTTAGTGCAAACAGAAAGCAAAGGTTTGTTTAGTATGTTTTAAATAGATGGTAATAGTCACTTGTTAAAAAAAATTCTGTAATCTACAAACTTAGTAATTCAAAATATTTTAAGTAGTGTTATTTTTATATGTGATGTCAAAAATAACACGTTAAGGTTATTTTAAATCTGCGGAAATGCGATCACGCAGATCGAAATCGCCAAGTTGCCTTGTGAACTGTGTTGATTAGTCTAGGATCTGAACTTACGTGGGGAACTTACTTTCCTGCTCGCACGTACGTGCGCACTAGTATTTACAAAATAAAAAATCGTCGCCACTCACAGATAAGTTTCTACACAGCGATTTCTTTACGGTTTCTGTCACGTGGAATACACGAACGATAAGTACGACTCGGTCGAAAGTCCAAAAGCCGCGCTTCGTTTCGATCGCATTTTCGCAGTTTGCGTTAAATGATAACATTTTTTTTATGTACTAAGAGTCGGTTGAGAAAAGGAAATCCCCGCACTGTAAATCGCGCTGATGAACGAAAGATATTGCCTCACAGATGATTTTATTTGAAGACTGGATAGAAACTCTACCATCACTGCAAGTCAGAGTAGTTCACTCACGGACATGACCTTACGCAACAGTGACTAGACTTTTGTGTTACGCCACGTCTCGTAAGCGCCAGTGAAAGCCTCGAGTGTCGCAAGTAACGTTGAGTGGTAATTTTTTTTTTTTGCGATTGCGGCTATTTTGACAACAAAAAAAAATTATTATGCTAGGATATTCAAGAAGCGTGTGTCTTTGTTGTTGAAAATAGTTCCCTATTTCTCAAAAATTTGACAATGCCTTTCACAAAAATTAGTCCCTCAGATGTCAGTAAAGTTACTGGTCTTGCGTGTATAGCTAACTATATATCAGATAAGTTACAATTAATGCTCTATGATTGGTATAGCCCATTAAGATCTGACTAATTTTAAATTAACTGTTTCTAATTAATGATTAGTTATACTTACTACGCTTATCAGACCGTTCATACCCATGTTTACATCACACACATTATGTTATCTGCTACATAAGTAATAGGAAAAAAATGAATGTCAACAGTGATGGTGTGCAGGCCATCGTGCGATGTAGTTGGGGCACATACCTTTGTGGTTAAGTGTGGATTTAATTGAAATACTAACGACACTAATTGACCATGTTTGGTTACATGGACGTGGCAGCAGGACTCTCCAAGTCTAGCATACATCCGTTGAATTAACCAGCTTGCACTCGAGCTCCGGCTCCCGTGGCAGACGGTCGTGTGAGTCGGGAACCTGGGTGGCTCAGTTGAAGATGGCTTCGCGCGCCTGCTGGGGGCGGCCCAACGATCAAAGCGGGGGGACTGGGGACAATCCAGGGGTGCTGAAACATGCGAAGTTGGCGAACCACCTCACTGCTGGCTTCTGCGGGCAGTCGACTGTAGATGCGTGTGGGATGGAATGGAACAGCATCGGAACTTGGAAGCGATGGCGTCAGCCTTCACTCGTGGGCCAGCGGATTCGCCTCCACAACAACCGGTAGCTCCTTAGTTTCCCCACCGAGCGCTGCTCACCTACGACCGAGGGAGATCCTGGGGGAGGGGGTGTCTACCCGATCCGTTACTCCCCACCTTCACCTGCGATGTGGAGTTCCTGATGTCGGCGCAGAAGAGCGAATATGGAGTAGGTGCCATGGCTGAGCTGCCTGGATTTCTTGCGCCCTCTGTTGGAAGCCTAAGGACCCTGCCTGAAGCCACTGCTGTGGACTGCGGCAGTCGGGCGGCCCGCACAGGAATATGGATGGGAGTCCCACCTGAAGGGCGCATGTGCCTCTAACATACTGGCCCACAAGCCCCATCACCTCTACTAGTTCTTCATCGCCTATTAAATCAGCATGGATTCCATACCTGCTATCGTCTGTAGCATTTCTTAATGCTTCCACAAGTTTTGAACTATTTCCTGTCGGGAGGGATTTTACCGTGTCTATGCTGGTTTTACCCTTCTCCTTCTTAACTATAGTACATCTATAGGTACATTTAGGGAGGTAGTCATGGCCTTAAACTGCGGGCCATGGCTACCCAATCCCTCACTGCCGCGATGCCCGCCTCCTTAGCATGCAATTCCCTCTCCGTTAGGCGTAAGGAGCTCGCCCTGAGACGCAATTAGAACCCGACCCTACCTACGGTCGTACATTTAATACTTATCAATAGGGTAGATTAGAAAAAAAAATAGCCAGCTTGCGCGCACGCGCACACACAGCGAACATTGGGAAGTCCGCGCACGTGCTTGAAGTGTCTGAGCAATGTTCGTCCGCAAACCAGCTTAAGGAAAGTGGGAAAAAATTTCCCTTCGCCCGTTGATAGCATGCATCAGCGTTGAGCGCCATGATTAACGAAATTACATTTCTCCTAGCATGTATAACAAGATGTAATGCTGCCGCACTGAACAATTTTTTTTCGATCCAACGAAACACTTGTTTACGTGTGACCAAGAATAATCTGTAGTTGCTTGTATAAAGTTGTTACGAGCTTAACATCTCGACAGCGAGGTCATTATAAACGTAAGAAGTGATTAAATGACGAGTGAAGAGATTTGGGCGGCTCTTAACATCGGGATCTTCAGAGCCGATGTGGGTGAAGTGAGCTGAGTATGGGGCAACGCCGGAATGAAAGGGCGGGGAAAAACGGGAGATCCCAGAGAAAACTTGCCGATCAGCGGCATCGTTCGGCACGATTCCCACTTGCGAAAATCCGAGAGTGACCTGGCCGGGGATTGAACCCGCCTCGCCTTGGTGGGAGGCGAGCAGGCTAACCGCTCAACCAGCGCGGCCCCACGTAAGAAGTGGCTCGGGCAATCGGGCCCGAACCGTCCCAGAATCCGCCTGGAATGTTGTCGGGAATCCATGGGGGACCGAGTTGAAGAGGATGGCTCCAACGAGAATCGAACCAGGGTTCTCTCGAATGCGTAGAATAGAACGCGGTTACACGGTAGTAAAACTTCGGATTCACATTCAGAAGGACCTGGGTTCGAACCCCCGATCCGGCCATCCTTATTTCGGTTGTCCATGGTTTCCCGAAATCACTCAAGGAGAATGCTGGGATGGGTCCCTAACAAAGTTCATGGCCGATTCCTTCCCCAATCCCTCTTCCGTGTGCAACTTGCACCGTCTCTAATGACCTCGCTGTCGACGAGACGTTAACCCCAACTACCTAACTACCATACTGAATCTCATAAAATAAACAATATTATAACTGCTAGGTAGAATAAGAATGCTCTGCAACGTCAAAAATGGACCTGTCCGAAGAAATTTTTAAACTGAATCACTGCATCATGATTCAACCAAATATCTATGGAGGCAGCTTCTGAATAAACCGATAAAGATAAATTTGTTAAAGAATGTTCACAATAAAGTGAGCACTTCTAATATCAACCTTAGAAAATAGTAACTGTCCTTACCTGCATACATTTTAACGAGCGTACTGAGTGATATACACCCAGTAAAGTTGGTCACGATGGAGGGAAAGTAGTTCCATGACTTAATGTCGAACTCAAGTATTAGGTAACCATTTTGTAACAACTTAAATTATTTCTTTCACTTTCTGTTTTTTTTTTTATGCACCAAAGTGTAAAAATGAACAGATTTGTAAAACTATATACATTACTTATAATTTCATAATTTCAGTTCACCGGCGCACGAATAAAGTGATGAGTCTCTTGGCAATGTTAACATTACATACGGTGGAAAAATTCACAACGTGCATACAAGTAGTTTTTAAGCAGGGCTTTCCAAAGTGCTAATTTTACCGTGAACTATAGAGTTACGGAGGGTGGAGAAATTGCATGAGATAAATCAAGAGATAATATAGACAAAGCTGCAAGTGAGTTTTTGAGGAATAGAAGAATCACCCCCAAAAGGAAAAGAAACAACCAGTAAAAAAAGGGGGGGGGGGATAGCTAAACTAAAGAGAACTGGCCAAATTACATTTTGTTAAGAAAGCGAACGAATGCCATAATTCAAATGATTTGATAATATTACTGAGAGTTTTTACCAAAGAGATAAAAAAAAATGACCTTAATGGATAGCAGAAATAAAACCTTGGGGATGTTACGTCACAGAAAGGTTTAATTAACAGACGCCGTGAAAATAAATATCAAATACACGCAGGGGACATGGGGTGATCTTTTTCGCAACTTTATGCAGAAGAAATAACCAGCTTTACATCTGGACCAACAGAGGTAGTGGACAACATATTAGCCGAGTTTATCACTGACGAGGTGGCAGAAGCAATTAAAACTTTATATAAATCTCCTTGGATCCTGCAGAATACCTTGGATCCTGCAGAATACCTTGGATCCTGCAGAATACCTTAAGAAAAAAATACATATATGGTGGTGATAGATTACAAGATGAAATAGTAAAATATTCAATATAATTTTCAGTGACGGGAGAGTAAACAGAGTGGAAAAGCAGTTTTCACGATCTCGGCCTTCAATAAGGGAAATGGAAATAATACAGAAAATTATCGAGTAATTACCCTTGTAAATACTACACCAAAGTTGTTATGTAGTATAATTATAGATTAATTAAAGTCATTTGTAAAATTAAGCGAGGAATAATAATGTCTTCGTTAATACGTTCGTTAACTTATGCAATCTTCACAATAAGGCAAATCGTAGAGAAAGCTATCGAATTATATTTGTCAGCTTCCCTATGCCTTGTGGATCTTATGAAAACATTCGATCGAGCATGACCGGATAATATAACTTTGAAAAAAAAAAAAATTGTGCTTTCAATAATAGTATAGGTGATACACGAAGCGAACAATTAAAAGGTAATGAATATTCAAGCATATCAACAGACAGAAGATATTACTAAAGGGGACACTTTTAAGGACTGTCTTATTTAACTTGATAATGTCCAAGACAATAGAAAAGAAGTGTCATGGTTATAAAATGGATATTCAACACATACAAGTACAATCCCTTCACAGTTACTTCAGCCTTTTCTGGAGCCTTGCTGAAGTTCTACTTCCAGGATATTCCTCCGCCTCGTGCTAATTAAGCTTAACTAAGCCTGGGGAGTTACACCAGAGGACAACGCACCAAATTCGGGCGCACTAAGCGTAACAGTACTGTGCATAAGAACTATGTATCGCTAGGCGCTACCAACACACCTATTTCCTCCCTATTGTTTTAGTTCAAATTGTTTATAAATGAAGCATTATAATTTATAGATAAAATATGAATAAAATTTCAATTTAACATGAAAAAAGTAACTTTTTCGAACACAAGTATAAAACTATTGTGATACATGAGATATGTTGGAAATAACTAAACACGTAATACATGGGGATATTTTTCAAAGGTTTGATTCAAAAAGGCCGAATAAACCGTGAATGGACTATATATTGTTATGCAGATGACGCAAACACGGAAGATGATGTACAGTTTCATCCTGATAGCAGCAAAGCAGGACAGCATGATTGTTTCAACTACAAAAAAAAAAAAAAATCGGCGATACATCGAACTAGGGAACCTTTCCACTACATACCAGAAGTCGAGAGCTTAACGTAACTTCCCGTACTGAGGTGTTGAAATATCAAGCTACTGCAACCTGTATAAAAGAGACGGAGAGCAAACTAAAAGAGAAGACAAGAAATCCGGCTTTCTCAAGGACGTAATCTGGAAGAACAAACACACCTGCGCATGTAAAGTTAAAATATTAAACTGTCAATTTTAATACCTAGTTCGGGTAGACATAGCAATAAAATACAACTCCCACGCACAACTATAATGAACGCCTTAAGAACTATCGTTGGGAAAGCAAGGTTACTGTGAGGAACAAAACTTTAAGTGAAGAATGTAACGTGAAAAATATAAACACGGTCACAGAAAATAAAAAGATAAAATAATTAATAAAGCACGCTGGCAGAGCTGGAGAAAAAGTATTAATAAAAATAAATAGGAGCAGTAAGCCGGAAACAAGACGAGCGCCCGGAAAATCAATGGGCATTCATCTACAGTAATCAAGCACTATACTGCAGCAAAACTGATTTTCTTTATCTAACAATATATTTACCTGAGTAGATAGAACCATTTTTCTCAGTAAATTTAATCTGCCTGCAAGCACAATATCTTGTTTAGTCAACTCAGCACTGTTAGGCGGATACAAAGAAGTACTTTGTTTACTCAAGGATACCTTTATAGCAGTGTTACTGGAACAACATCGATCACTGCCATTCTATTATATTTTAAAGCAAACTTCATCCTATCTCTTTCAAAGCTTCAACTCTGTTTAAACAAAAACAGCCGACGAAAATTACACCAGTTAAAGTACAAAACGTAACCCTAAGAGGAAACAAAATTGTCATACCAGGATACTTCCTAAAGAGTTGTGTCGGCTTAAAAAGGGCGGCCAACTTAGGTACCTAAAATGTTTGGCGTGTCTTCTGGTGAAGCTCAAATACTGATTCACGCATTAACCATGTGGTGTCCGTTCTGTACGCTACCTTCCTCCACGCTTCCTTCGTGTGTCTAGACTAGACTCACGCCAAGACACGTAGTCCATTCGCGGTTGCTTCCAACTTTTCTGAAGTTCTACTTCCAGTATATTCCTCCGCCTCATGCAAAGAGAGCATAACCGAGGCTAGAAAATTACACTAAAAGGGCAACCCACCGTATTCGTCCTCACTCAGTGTAATAATACTTTGTATTAGAACTATTACTTACTAGGTATTACCAACACACATATTTTCTATCTGTTTTATTAATATTAATTACTAACATACTATTATAATATATAGATACAAAAAAGTAGAAGTTCAATTTAATTAAAAATAAGATATATTTATGATAACATAAGTATAAAACGCTTTAAATACATAGCATATTTAAGAAACAATCACACAGTCATGCATGGGTTGTTTTTTCAAAAAGGTTTGGTTCAAAAATAGATTTTAAAATAAAAACCTGAATAGACTATAACCGTTTATTTGTGTGTGTGTGTGCGTGCCTGCGCGC
The DNA here is from genome assembly GCA_029891345.1 of Dryococelus australis. NCBI lineage: Eukaryota > Metazoa > Arthropoda > Insecta > Phasmatodea > Phasmatidae > Dryococelus > Dryococelus australis. The sequence continues at coordinate 37,832,359 of CM057004.1, forward strand.
GCGTTCGTGCGTGTGTGTGATACTTTTTTTTCTTCCTCTCACAATCCTATCCATGCTAGCCTGCAATTAGGACACACCATGTTTAAGTTCTTCACTGGTGATGGAACATCCCACAGGTGCTAATAAACGTTTCGAGGACTCGGGAACCTGTTAGAGCACAAACTTTCCAATGTACATTAAATAAGTCAAGCGTTTCCCTTGCATAAACTAGCGAGGTTATTGCAGTATAAATTCCGTCCCGACTCGCTGGAGACCCATAACTGGCCTGGCAGCTGGAAAGGCCGAGTCAACAAAACTGTGTCTGTACTCCAGTACCACCTCGTTCCGAAAATGGATTGGGCCACACAGTCCCAAGAACATGCAGCCTTAGTGCTCGTAGAATTTATGTAAGTGTATATACTCCGTGGCATATAAACATTTCTATTCGTCTGCTTATAAATAGCTTCGAATCGCGTCCTCGAACCTTCCCAATGCACATAGATATGTTCTGTTAATTAAGAAAGGTATCATATACGTATCACGCGCATTTTGGTTCGAAATAGCGTCAAGTAAACAGATTTATACCAGCAAGAAACATGGCGTCATAGCTTAAAATATTAAGCAGGCCCTTCCATGTAGGATAAATGATACATTCTCCACGGTATGCAGATTTAGTGGCACTAACTATTTAGCTGGAAGGAACTGGTTCTTAAGAACCGTGAATATAGAACGTTTTGTTATTAATTGTCGCCTTGTTACTTGGATGTTTCGGCCACAGAGCAAAGATGAAGTAGGCCGATTTAACTGGCTGCGCAAAACCAATCTCAGTGTCCCAACATTGATCTGGTTTTTCTACCAACACGTCTGATGAAAACGGCATGATTTGGATTTTAGGTTAGAGAACGAATTTGTAAACAAATGCTTTGAGATGTATGTATGTATACTTCCTCAAACCAATTTGTAATACAGTTTGATTAAACTCAAATAGATGGAAGTATTTTATCCATATAAAAGTGCTTGTCGTTAAAAAAATTAAGACATAAACACTTTCATCACTGTTTACCATGTGGTTATGACATTTGTGTATGACTGGGGTATGTCAATGTTGGGTACATGTGCAGAAGACGAATAAGCGGTCTACCTCATCTTTAGTCTATGGTTTCGGCTCAAATTTAAATATGGAGTGCAAATATATATATATATATATATATATATATATATATATATATATATATATATATATATATATTTGCACTCCATATTTAAATTTGAGCCGAAACCATAGACTAAAGATGAGGTAGAGGTATATATATATATATATATATATATATATATATATATATATATATATATATATATATATATATATATATATATACATACACACACATATACACACACACACATATATACATACACACACACACGTTGACACAAGAATCATTACCGGTTAAACTAAAAAAGAAAAGACAGACGGCTACGTGCATCTCGTTATAAACATATTATTTTTTGCTACAGTCTAGAGGGCACACTTTGTAGCTAGGAAGTTTGTGTACGTAACCTATATGCTTGTAATGATTGGGTCTGAATTCGACAAACAAGCTTTGACAGGCGATTCCTTGCACCAAAACCAAGCGGGAAATATATTGGACACTTAATAACTGAACTAAATGTTAAGGGAGAAAGCTATTGGAAATTAAGTTTTTTTTTAACGGTATTTATCCAAAATATCGGAAACTGAATGAAATTAAATTACAATTCTCTGGACATTGTTTTATGTTATCGGGATCTTCATTCTAAGAGCAAACACGCATTAATACCTCCCACCAACAGAGGTAGCTAACATTTTATTGCACATTAACGTATGATGCTGGTTTATTGAGAGTATGAAATAATTAACAAAAATTACCCTCTTGTTGCAAATGCCTGCAGGACTCGCCGTTTTCGTGTAAAGCGTACAAAAACCTTTCGACATCAGCGATACAGTTCCAGAGGCGAAAGCAACACCAATACATCCTGCAGGGATTCACGCATCTACTGTCGCCAGAAAAAGACAGCTTCAGTAATGTCAGCTTATGAATGTACCGTACAAGTTGTTTACAGTAATTGTTTAAGACTCTCCTTCACCAACGTCTCTGGAGTGGGCACAGCAGCATACCATACACGCATGTATAAGGCTTTTCACGGTAAAATGAGCACTTTTGAAAGCTATGCTTAAGATCTACTTGTTTGGACGTTGCGTATTCTTCCGCCTTATGCAAAATTGTCATTGCCATGTTCCTCATCGCTCTATTCATGCGTAGGTCAAACGAAACGGTGAAATTATTAAGGAAATAAATACTTTACGACTCCGCTTATTTTTATGGTTCGGTACATTAAAAAAAAAAGAAAGCGAAAGAAATAATTTATCACAAATGGTTACCTAACACTTTTTATTCGACTTTAATAATATATGGAACTACTTTCCATCCATCGTTTATAACTTTACTGGGCGAATGTCACTCAGTGCGTCCATTAAAATATATGCATGCAGAGGTAGCGACTTTTTGCCAAGGCTTTCTAAGGCTCACTTTATCGTAAACAACCCTTAGGTAGTACCGTGCTAGGCGTTGTATCGCTGCAGTCGAAGATTTGTGTGCGTTTTACATGAAAACGATGAGTTCTGGGTAGTTGCAACAAGATGACTAATTTAGTTAATGTCGTATTGGTCAATAAACCAGCATGAAACGTCCATAACTCATGACGGTAAAAATGTTACATGGGCCTATTCAGATGATGTATAAGGAACCAGCTGCAGAAGTTTGTCGATCGAATCAAGCCCACCCTATGTACTGTCCGCGCGCCAGCTATGAAACCCTTGCAGGAATGCGACCTTGGAAAGATAAGCCGGCCACGCTATACGACTGTACTATCGTACAAAGAAAACATCCACTCCCCTCAAGGCAGCAGGGTCGCTAATGGTGAACCGGAATATTATTCTTCACGGCTTGAAATGCACGCGCCTGATGCACTGGAGGAATCACTATTGTCGTCAAGACGTACAACGATACTGTCAGTTACATCTGATACAACACCGTCCTTCCCCCAGTATTCAGTCTCAAGCTTCTATACGTAACCATAGTACCCTTCTCAGTCGGTCTTGGTTACACTGTCTATCGCTTTAGTAGTAATCTCTCGGGGCTTCTGAAGAGATACATCTCCGGTTACATTTCCTTCGCGCACTACCCGCTTAACCTTCGCCCAAGCGAGCTCAATAGCGTTCAGGTCGCACGTGTATGGGGGACGCCGGACCACGGTATGTCCCACAGATGTCAGATGCGTGTCGAATTTGTACACTTTCTCTTTAGGTTTCGCGTGTTCCACCGATTTGAAAAGCTCCTCTTTCCGCAATGACACGTTATGCCTTTGTTCGTTAACCATGTTAACATATCTGCTTTCACAGAGTACTTTGTAGGTGGTTTGACAATCTGTGCGCAATGATACGGTGCATTATCTAACACTACTTCAGATGACTGCGGGCGGTTAGGAGCAAGCTTCTCGGTAACCCACTTTATGAAATTAACACTGTTTTTAATTGGCCGTGATAGTCGCCACTGGCAGTGCCGGCTTTATAGACAAAGAGAGAATTTTCGATAAACACGTTAATACACGCAGAGTGTACTACAGTTAATCGGTTACCCGAATTCACATTAGCTTGTATGCAAAAAACACTTCTTCATATTGCCAACATTTACCAAACTTTAAATTACCGCCTATCCATGTCATGTCTATATTGATAATTTGTTTCCCACCTTGTCTGCGCTGTTTCAACTAGATAGTCGTGGCGCCAAGATACGATGTGAGGTCTCTCAATTAGTATCTTCCTGTGACTTTGCGATTTTTTCCACCGAAAACCTAGTTGTTTTACCACCTTACGCAACGAAGTATGTGACCACGGAAGGTCTGTTTTCTCCTTTACCACGGGCAGTAATTTTGCAATGGTAGGGACACGTTTTTCCTGAATATAAAAACCCTGAACCGTCCACCAAATTACACATAGATCAAAGTCATCAATATTCACGACAGTATGTTCCGGCCTAGTTTTCCGTCGTTTACCCGGCGTGTGCAAACTACCGCCCTCCCCACGGTTATCTAGTTCTTTCTGTTCCTTCCGTATCCTTTTAATTAACGTCTGCGACACTCCAACGCAGTCTGCAGCTCTTGCTCTCGCCTGGTTTACTGTGAAAGCATAACGTTATTGTTTCGCCTCTTCATCACGCTTTGCAATTATATTACTTACGATTGTCCGGCCTTCAGAATGCACGACTGTGTTTTTCTTCCGGACAGACTTAACACTCGCAGCGGCGATGTTCACGACGCTTGGGAGCTAAATGCGTTACTGCGGATAGTACATGCGTGTCCACACTCCACACTCCCCGATCTCACACTCTGTCGTGCCTTCCCTTTTCCTCATACCCCACGGTTTCAGAGCTGGCGCGTGGACAGTATTGTGTGTCCTATGCTTCGAGAATGTGTCACAGAAAATTAATGTAAAATATTTCTCATTTCATTTTTAATCATTACTATGAATACAGTTTCATTGGAATTACCTTCCGTATAAAACAGGCAGTTTTCTTGTTTTATTCCCAAAAGGGAGTTATCAGGACACATTTGTCGACACCAGTATCGTGCACAGTGTATTTCATGCACATAGCCAAGCATGTCAACACTTCAGCTTTCGAAAGCAATTTTTCGCTTACTCAACTACGCTACATTACAAAATGTGTATATACCTAGCTCTTTACTTCTTCCAAAAATATGTGGCGAGAAGTAGGCTAGTTTAGTATCCCTTTGTACACTCAAATACATAGCTAATATATTTAACATCGCATATGTGAAAAAAAAAACAACACATTAATATGAGCGTCTGTGTATTTGACTCATCTGGAGATGAACTGACATTGTCTGTGAACGCATATAAATTTACAGAGAAGACTTTACGTTGACTCTATCCAAATGAGTGGCAGGTATATACAGAACTTTTAGGCGTGGGAGAGAATGATTTATAGTTTTTGGCACTGAAAACAACGGAGTTGCTGTTCTAACCCATACTGGAAATTTTTGTTGCGTGTGAATGATTTCTTATTCAGTTTTACTGCCTACATCTGAGAAAATTGTGTTGTTACATACGACGCGCATATATGTTTGCATTATGCACATGTTTAATACGCTAGCTACATTATATTAAACCTCCCGTTGGTTTTTCGCTGTTTGTGAACACCTAATAAACCAAGGAACTAAATATTTATCGTATAAAAAATTGTAAGAATACAGATTTTGTATTGTATTTGTTAAAATATTGGTTTTCTTCGAAAAGGGATATTTACTGCTTTAGGTGTAGACAGGTCTGTCTCGAAATACATTGAGCGAAAGTATTTTAAGCGAACTGAAATCCTTTCAGGCTTTGAGTAAACCCATTTCTTCGGGTCGCGCTCGTTTCATGTTTTTCCTATCCCCCCTTTTTTCATATAAATCAATTCTGTCTGTTTTAGAAGGCCAGGGCATACTCTCGAAAACCACTCAAATGTGTATCAGATCAAAGTATTCTGGTATTGTCGTATTTTTGGCTTCGTCTGTATCTTCTGTCAGTTCTGGTACCCATTCGAATCTTCTCTCTTCATATCATTTTTCTTTTAACTTTTGTTATATTCAGGCGTCCTTCTCCTTTACCCAGCTTACGTCATGTGTTTTTAGTTCCAGCATAACAGAAACACCCATCCTCTTTATTACCTGTGCTGTTAAATACATCCTAGCAGGTTACGCTACTGCATTATAAGAACAGCAGCGAACATGACAACGAATGGCAGTGACATGTAACCTGCGAGATGAGTAATATCGATTATACGAATTTCTAAATGTTGTAATGTAAATATTGAATCGAACAAGTTAAATTTTTGTTTGACGCATTATTTATTTCACACTTTCTTGCATATGTTTAAAACCTTCAATAATTCTTCAGAATTCATAATTTTTCTGCGATGTTGTGACAGGTAGTTTCATTAGTTGTCTTTATGTGCAATTTAAACTGTTTCACACTATCTACCAAAAATTAATTGGGCACCTGTAAAGATAGGTAATTCAGTACGTCAGTTGACGTGTGTTTCACGGCCTTCGGTGTAGGACCGCTGGTGTTTGTCCGTGGTAGCATGGACGAGGCCTATTGTAACATTCTGGATAATGAAATGCTCCCAACATTGTGGGGGTTTTACGGAATGAACCCGTGTTAATTCCAGGATGACAATGCCAGGTGCCATATTTCAAGGGCTACTATGCAGTGGTACGCCGACAACAATGTTCGCCGATTGGACTGGCCCGCCCAGAGCCCCGACCTCAACCCTATAGAACACATTTGGGATGAATCGGATCGCCGGGTGAGGGCTCGTCAGGCGCAGCCTAAATCCATTGCTCGACTCGTGGAATGGTTGCTAGAGGAATGGCGACGAATCCCCGTGGATGTCCTGCAAACACTCGTAGAGAGCATGCCAGACAGGGTGACTGCTGTTATAGCCACAAGAGGTGGCCCTACGAGATTCTAACGGGGTGACAACCACCGAGCAAACATTGTGGACAGGTGCCCAATTACTTTTTGGTAGATAGTGTATTAGCTACAAAATTCGAATATAAGTGAACGATACATGTCTAGGCAACAACTAATACAAAGTTAAGCAGACATACGGATTTCCTCACTAAAAATGGTTCGAACACTACAAATGGCATTATACGCTATAAAAAAAATTGTCTGGTAAATACTTTATCTCTTACGCATGTAAATAAGTCAAAAACTTCTCTGCGTGGAACATAAAATTTTCAAAAGAAACAAAGGACTGCTTGAGAAGACATTAAAAATTGCCACTATACAAAAATTAAAACCATAACTTTTTAAGCATATTCAAACAACAAAAACCAGCCAGCGTCATCACATAAAGCCTGTTTCCGCGATTGAAGTTTCCTTAGATGCTCTCATGCAAGCTTTCATGGCCGATAGTATCGATTATGCCATGGGAGATCCACGGTGGCTGAGCGGTTAGCCTGTGCTCGCTTCCCACCAAAACGATCCGGGTTCAATCCCCAGATGGATCACTTCCTGACTTCCCCAAGTGGGAATCGTGCCGGACGATGTCGCTGATCGGTGGACTTTCTCGGGAATATCCCGTTTGCCCTGCCCCTGCATTCCAGCGCTGCTTCATTATCACCTCATTTCACCCTCATCGTGTCTCTATACCTCGTTGTTAAGAGCCGCTCAAATCTCTCAACTCATCTCCATAGGAGATAGTTTCTTCAATTTTTTGGCAGTGAGAAAGTAATCCAGGCTCTAGAAGAGATTACTACTTGAAGTAATGTAGAAACATCAGCAGAAGCTAATAATTTGCTGTGTGGAATGTTTTAACCAGAGTTTGTCGTAGCACTTTTTGCATCTGACTGATTACTTCGTTCATGTGTACGCCTGAGCGAAATACTACAGGAAGAGAACCTTGATCTTACGATTGCTGTGAATGGTGCAGAATATATTGCAATTGCTGATATGCTGAGAATGAGTTCCACCACATCTTTGAATTCGCAGTTAAGAAGCTGGGGCAGCATGTAGAAGATATGTCTATGTTACGTTTTGCTGCTAGACAAATACGCAGGCAAAACTTTGCTGCACAGACTCCTGAAGAGTACTGCCGAATTTCGGTTTTCATTTCATGGATTGACATTAACACATCTGACTGAAAAATTTCTTGGTTATAAGATTTTTCTACAAAATTTAGCATCACTCATACCTAATGGAATGCAACCAACAGAGAAATAAAATAAAAATATTACTGACCTAACTGTGAAGTTTACTGATGATATAGAACCTAAACCAAAGAATTCACTAAAAGTTGAACTTCACCTGTGGTACATGAAGGTCGCTGAACTGAACAAAAATATTAAGAGTACAATTTAATTACTTAATTTTTGAGACGAAAGTACTTTTCTCTGTGTGTTTCAACTTCTAAAAGTTTATGCAACCCTTCCAGTTTCAACAAGCAGCGCTCACATATCATTCTCATGCCCAAAGGGTTGAAAACTTATATACGGAACAGCATGAGTGAATCCAGACATAGTGGAATCGCGACACCTAACATTCACTCTGAAGTTAAAATAGATCCGGGCCAGATACTAGATTATTTAGCTGCAAATAAAGTTACGAGGCTGGCCTCTGTTTTATAAATATGTAGGTTAACCTTATATGTTAAAATCATGTTACACGTAATCGTCTGAGAATAGAGAAATGTGTTTTACCAGATAATAGGTCTGTAAAATTATGCGATTAACATTTACGTACAAATTTTCTCATTTATTTGGTACTTTATATGCTACAGCGTGATATATTGTATTTATTAGCCGAACACACTGTTTTATCACACAGTTATACAGCAATGCTTTATAAGAAAAAGTTGAGTTTTACAATTGAAAGTTCATAACTACGAAATTTGTCCAAACTTCCTACCATGCTTAAAATATTTCACAAAAATATATGTTTTTAAAATATTTACTTATATCTATAAATGGGTGATTCAAGCGAGGTGGGCCCCACTTTGGTAAATTTCTGGGTGCTCCGGTGGAACAACCCACATGTATTGACTAGCCTACCTGCCCCTTGTTATAAGTATAACTTCTTGTTATACTCACACAAGAAAGGGTTAGGGGCCTAGCTGAATTATAAGAGATTATATGGTAGTGCACTACTGTGAATGATTGGGTTTATTATACAAAATGAACAAACAATAACATATTACGTTACTATTAATTAATCGAGGGAACTTATATTGAATTTATTACACAGTTAACCTGTTAAGAAATAGTTACCACAATCACTACTGCACTCTAAATTCGAATCAGTAGAAAACCACCGATTCGCAATGAAAATGGCTCCACTTAGAATAAGTGAAAAAAATTAATAAAACTGATTGTTTAAGTGGAACCATTTTCACTGCGAATCAGTGGTTTTCCACTGATTCGAATTTTTAGAGTCTTCTTCTTCTTATCCTCATAGTAGGCTTACGGGCTGTTGAATTTCGAGTGTATAACAAACTAACTGGAATGTCCCCACCTTAATCATGGTTCCTGGTAGGTGGCTATGTTAGATCGGACACACTCATTACTGCGTGATCTTCTCTCGTTGCTGGCCTGATGAGGAAAGATGACGTGCCCAGAGCAGAACTGGCCTATATCGTCGCGTTGTTTTGACATACTCGTCCTGATTACATGGCTGGTGGACGGGGCTTCTGCTGCTGGCTTTTTCGCAACAAGTTGTTGCAATTCTGCTGGCGTCCTGGTTTGATATGTGAAGGTGTGATCAGGCAGTGATGACATCGTAACACACTGCGCTTTACCATAACTTATTTGTCTATAAACGGGATCTCGTCAGCCTAGGCGGCTACATAAGTTGATCGTATGTTCAACTGATCGTACTTCTTTGAACTGGCAGTTCCCCTTGGCTAATACCGTCCAACGCATCTTCGATTTTCTTAGCAACCAATCAAAATGAACGAGGTGTACACAAAAGTTCTGAGTACCATGAGACAGCCAATAAAAACACTTATTGCTAGTGGCATTATTAGTGAGTTCAGTATAAGAACGTCATAAGTGCCGGCGAAAAGAGAACTTACTGAAATGCGAGGTTGTATCAACTGACCGTAAACGTGAGATTGCATCAACTGACCCTATGTTTGACTGCTCGTATTTGGCATCCACATTTAGTGGCTGTTTTCCACGTACAGCCTAATGGTCCCTCGTTGCAAAATATTCCATCTGCACCACTCTACCCCAGCTTGGTGTATTATTTGGTAGGTAAGTTGGGTTTAACGTCATCATTCGAAACGGAGCTAGTTACTCAAGGAAGCAGGAGGTAGGGGCAAAGATTCGCCTGGAGTGACTTCGGAAAACCATGGAAAACCGAAATCAGGATGGCCGGAAATCGAACCCGGGTCCTTCCGAATGTGAGTCCAGTGTGTTACCATCTAGTTAGGTATATTATTACTTCTTCGAACACACCTGGTAGTAGCTCGAAAAAAAAAAAAAATTTCTGGCCATGTTGGAGGGATTCAAAATTGTGATTTATTTATGAGATGCATGTTGAAAGTTGGATCGTGTGCCTTTTTAGATTCCAAATACTTTGCAACGCAGTTCACCAGCAAGGCGGGAGAGCGATGCACGAAAATCGTATATTCATACAATTTTTGTCACACTTTGTTTTACAGAGGATTTTTCGAAATTTCTGGTTCGGCAAGATGCAAATAACAATTTTGAACACCTGAATATATGGTAAAAAAAATTCTCTGCGTTCGTTATTCTCACAGCTCTTTTTTAAGTTGTTAGATTTTCACTGCGAAAATCTAACAACTGAAAAAAAGGCGTTGTCGAACCAAACATTTCGATAAACCCTTTGGAAAACGACTTATGTAAAAAAAAAAAATCGGGTGAATATACCTCGGCCAAACGCGCGGTGGATTCTCAGGCGCGGGAAGAGGAAGTCAAACTCCGTGAAGTGCGAAGTCATGCTCGCGCGTGATTCAATGCGATGTGCTGTTTCGCGAAACATCCGGTGCTTCCCACTCGCTCATGCGTGCGACATGCAGAGGACACAGGAACACGGGAGAAGCTATTACCAACACAGCACGGGAAGTCGTCAAACTACCGCGGACAATTAGCGTCACGACGTGGGTGAATTAAAAAAAAAAAAAAAAAATTGCATGGCTTTTCAGCTATAGCCCATTCGCGGTTACTTCCAACTTTTCTAGAGCCCTGCCAAAGTTATACTCCCAGGATATTCCTCCGCCTCATGCAAACAAAGCATGGAACAACACACCGCGTTCGTGCATACCCAGAGTAATATCGTTCTTCATAAGATCTATTTCTTACTAACCATTACCGGTACATCTATTTTCTCACTGCTTTACTCGTATAAATTATATATGAAATAACATAGATAAAATATCAATAAAAGCTCAATTTAAACAAAAATAGGGTGCTTTTATGCTAACGTAGGGCAGGGTTTACAACGACCCATCACGCCAATCACGTGACCAACAGTCAATCAGAGGTGGCCATTAATTCTATCCGTCTGTCCGTCAAAACCTTGGCAAGCTTTAACTATTGACGGACGAACGGATGAAATTACAGACTTCCAAACTTGCACGATTTGTTATTCGTTCGTCCCGAGTTCTTTACGAGGCTGTGTAATGTGTGCAGTGTTTTGTTTTTGCTGTCTTTTGCTATCGCATATTTGTTTATGTAACTGTAAAATGAAATTAAGTTACATTTTTTCCTGAAGATTAATTGATAATTACATTCGGAAACACGAGCTCCTTTTTTGTAATAGTAAAAATAATAAAATTATGCTTCGCATGCTATTAAATGTATTTTTACATCGATTAATTTCTGTTACGTACGTGTATGGTTGTTTTTGGTAGTTACTTAGAAACACAATTACGCAAAAGATTTTCACTTTTTGTGGAGAAATTTTTACCTATTTGTAAACAATTTTGTTTTTATTAGTTTGCAGCAATGAACTTTGGACGGACGTAAGAATTTTGGTTGTAAATCGCTCGGCTGGGAGACAGACGAACGTATGACGGACGGGTGAATGACGGACGAACGCGACGGGCTGTTGTAAACCCTGCTCAGGTATAAAACGCTTTTGATTCAAGACATATTTAGGAAATATCTAAATACGTCGAGAGAGACGTGTGACTTGAGGCACGCCGTCTCGAGAAATGGAAAATTTCGCACCTCGTAAGCTACGTTTGCCCAATTTGACTGCGTCCCGATCCTTGCCCGCCAGGCTGAACTACGTCTGGCAAACTTCACCGCTTTCTCTAATGAAACGATGCAAATTCCCTCAACTGTGCTTTAAAATCCACGCGAGTGTAGAAGAAAATTTCTTGCGTTTTCTGCCACTACGAGACGTTCTGCGGTGTGGCATTGTACACGAACAATATTGCGACCGAGCGCGGCTGGCCCAGCGGACAGGCATAGGTTCGTTCACTGCGATACACACTTCAGACAAAGTGGCGCGCGCAGAGGAGTTTCCTGGAAGCCCCGCTGCATGGCGCCACCAGCGCAACCGCCTTAGCAGCGCGGTGTTTCGAAAGGACAGCAGCAAGAATAAAAACCATCGCCACCACCCCCCCCCCCCTCATTAGAAGCTCCGTGCACACGCAGCATCATGTCCGTAGATATGCTTTGTTACAGCCTCTGGCTACAGAGATTAGTCGCTGCGAGGTAGCACAGCAGTAGAATTAAACTTACTTTCCTGAAGACATAATCTAGTAGTAAGTAACTTAGAATAAGTAATCTAATTCCCCTTTCCTTTATATGCGATTTTCTTCTCCTTTATAATAAGTAAAATCCGGCTATTGTTGGCTCTGCTGACACAAGCCGGCAGCTAATTTCATTTTTCTTTAAGTTTTCAGGAAATCCACTGGTGATCCGCCGAGGGGAAAGGAGGGTAGGCCCCATTGCACCTTCCCCCCACCAGAGAGGAGTGCTCCCCTCCACTCTGGTTAGTCCAGCGTCAGACAAATCAAAGGAAAATAAGATATCCCCCCCTCTCTACAAGAATTTCTCTTCCTGCTAATAAAGAACATGGTCCACACCCATCTGTTTCCTGTAGCATTTCTAATAATGCATCTAACAATGTTGAATTATTTTCTGTCGACTGGGTTTTTACGGTGTCTGTGCCGGTTTTTCCCAGTCTCTTCTTAGTTAAAGTTTTAAATATAAGTACACTATGGGAGGTGGCCATGGCTGTCCAATCCCTCTCTGCCGCGATGCATGCCTCCTTGCATGGATTCCCTTCCCTGGAAGCGTAAGGGGCTCAGCCCTCAGACGCAATAGTTCCCGTCCCTACCTCGGGCGTACGACTAACACTTAGAATTAGGGTAGGTTAGAAACCGGACAGCAGCGATCTCCGCCGATTGCAGCGCCGGAAGTAACATCATTTCTACTTGACTTTAGACTTGTGGAGAACAAAGTGGAACATTCTGTGGACTGTGATTGGTGGACTTCCAAACATCCCTACACTCGAGGGGAAGTGTAACTGAAATTTGTGTGTTTATAACCTCAGGGCGAAGCCTTCTCCTGGTGAGAATGGCTGATCCTGAGACTAGTCTTCAGAAAAGATAAGTAGGTATTCAATGTAATGACCCGTCAGGTCAATATGAAGAAAGTACGGGATATTTTGAGTCCCATAGCTAGATGGAGGTATTTTCTCATAATGCAAATGCATGTTTGAAATTTACGTAATCAGCTGTTTTAGAGTAAATTATGATTTTTTTTCTCTTGATACAGCTGTTTAAGATATTATACAGACATTTAAAACTAGTCAAAATTGTGGAAAGCCAAAGTAAAAAAAAGAATATAATTTTTTTTAAACTCTTTTAAATATTGTAAATATTTTTAAAGGCATGGCAGTTGTCCTTTATATTAATTTTAAAGAGAAAGTTAGAACTGATCTGAATGATGATTCAAAGTAAGACTTTTCAAATCATACTGTCAAAGTTAAGGTATGATTTTTACTACCGAGTGTGCAATTGGAAATACTCACTTTAAAGGTCTGAGTGGGTATATTATGATGTTGTTGAATAACATTATATATATATATATATGTATATATATATATCCTTACTACTATATAAATCCGAAAGTGTGTTTGTTTGCCCTTTCACGTCAAAAAGGGGCAACGGATCGACGTAATTTTTTGTACAGAGACAGTTGGAGGTTCAAAGAGTGGCATAGGCTACTTTTTATCCCGAGAAAATATCTCATTATACATATTGTATTAAGTGGGGCCGCAGTAGCTCAGTGGCTAGAGAACCCAATAAGGGTGCCACAGTAGCTCAGTGGGTAGAGAAACCAATAGTGGGGTCGCAGTAGATCAGTGGGTAGAGAATCTAATAGTGGGGCCGCAGTAGCCCAGTGGTTAGAGCACGAAATAGTGGAGCCGCAGTAGCTGAGTGGCTAGAGAACTCAATACTTATTTCAAGACATAAATTTCACGCGAGCGAAGCCGCGGGTAAAAGTTAATATGAGTGTATTATATATATATATATGTGTGTGTGTGTGTGTGTGTGTCTGTGTGTGCGTGTGCTCAAAAGTTTATCATATGGCTGGTGCTTTTATATGGTGTTTTATAAATACAGCCAGTAATATTTATACAGTATTACTAGTTTTGTGTACGCTGTAGGTCTAAAATGTTCATAATATTCAGTGTGCCACGATACTTCCTTCTGAGTAAAGTCACTTATATCTCAGAGAAATCAATTATTTGCATAAAAGAGCAGTAGTATGCTCGAGTGTTTCCTATGCAAGTATATTCATAATCCATGACTGTTGTTTATATGTTTGAAAATGTTGAACAAAAAAAAAGGGCCAAAAATAAATTGAAATACATTGAAATACGTTATGTGTGTATCGTCCTTTCAGGTTTTACTCCAGGAATTCATTTACGGGATTTGCCAAAAACTAGTTCTGATTTTTGTTGGTTGTTTGCTGGGCTCGTTTTATGCCCCTCTGCCACGCTCTTGGTTAAAGGGCGTCGTAGACTAAAATATAGAAAAAAAATCGGGGAAAAAAAAAAAAAAAAAAAAAAAAAAAAAAAAGGAAATATGCGTTAAAACGTCTCGAGAAGTGACTACTGACGTTTTTGTCCAAACGACAAAGGTTATATATATATATATTTATTTATTTATTGGCGGTTCGTAGCATCAAGGTATTCAGAGCCGATGAGGGTGATTGAGGTGAGTTTGGAGCAGCGCCGGAATGAAGGGGCGGGGAAACGGTAGATCCCCGAGAAGACCCGCCGACCAACAGCATCGTGCGGCACGATTGCCACATGCGAAAATCCGGAGTGACCCGGCCGGGGATTAAACCCGGATCGCCTTAGTGGGAGGCGAGCAGGCTAACCGCTCAGCCACCGTAGCCCCCATGGTCGGAATGGATGATGGGTGCCTATTCTACATCTGTGTAGTCTGACAGGATCATGTATGAACTATGCCTTTTTTTTTGTTTCAGGTGAGCGTGAGTTGCCTATTTCAAACGTCAAACTAACATTCGCTGTTTTAGATATTTTTTCAACCAAACAAGGACACAGGAATGTAAAAAATATATATTTTGTGAAGGGAGAGTGGTGCGAATGAAGCCAGAAAGGAGAAATTCCGTGACGATTTTAAACTGCGAATGAAAAGAAAAAAAAAAACCGTTATCGTTAGTCTAGAAGAAGGAAAACAACGCAAAAGAAAGGAGGATAAAGGATGGCGGAGAATACAACGCGCGTATACATACTGAATGCCAAACGCCAATGAAGAGATGGGAGGCTCGTTGTATGCCCGCTATCCAACTGCAATGTAAATCCTAATCCCTTTCAGCAGATGGCGAAAACGCCCTAGTACTCACTTGCATTTCCGAACAGGGCGGAAAGATACAAAACGGGCGAAAAGAGTAGATAGCAAGACTTTCAAAATAACTTAACCGCGAACAACCTATAGGCCCCTATACTATTTATATGTTGTTTCTTTTGGAACAAGGGCAACATGGAGGTGATAAAGGGAGGGGGCTGCTAAGCGATGTCTGCTATATTGTTCGAGTTATTGATCATATGACAAAACGCGCGATAGGTAACGGGTTGGGTAAACATTGGCGTGTGAAGGAAACAGCGCTATAAACTCACAATTACAAGGGTAAGTCAAACAGTAAGTTACCCTATTTTGTTATTCAGAAACAAAGAATTGTAACTCGCAAGCGGCGTGTGTATCCGCGAGTTTGTAGTTCCACCGACAGAACGCGCTTATGTGCAGAAGTCGGGTAAAACAGAATATTAGGCGCAGCAATGGCGAAGACTGGAAGGTAACTGGAATTAATGTCTCGTCGACAGTGACGTCATTATAGACGGGGCAAGTTGCACAGGGAGGAAGAAATGGGAAAGGAAGCCGCCATGGGCCTTTATTAGGGACCCCTCCCTGCATCCGCCTGGAGCGATTTCGGAAAACCGAGATTAGTATTCAGGACCGGGAATCGAACCCGGGTCCTCCCGAACGCGAGTCCAGCGAGTTACCACTGCGCCACCTCGCTCGGTAGCAATATCAACGCTACTGACTGAGTGGTCAGAAGAAAAGATACGCGTAGTTATTCGCTTTCTGTGGGCAGAAATTACGGAACTTAAAAACGTTCGCAGGATGATCGTGTCTTTATACGAGGAGGAAGCGATGTCTGTTCAAGTATGTAAATGGACGCCGTGAATTTGCAGAAAGTCGAAGAATGTGAAAGACGAAGAGCGGAGCGGCCGTCCATCAACACCAGACATACAGTCGTTAACGACATTGATGGAAAGGCGCGGAAGGATAGACATGTAACTCTGAAACAATTGTACGCGCACTTTAATCTTTCACGTGAAACGTACACTGTAAAAAAAAAATTTATTAAATCCCCTTATATCTAAGGGAAACTATTTACGTCTACATGCAAGGTAAAATTTCCTGTCAAATGTGGAGTAAATTTACAAAACAAGTAAGGTACTATACCCTAAACGTACGGAAAAAAGTACCTTACAAAGTGGGGGAGAATCTCATACAAGTAAGGTAATATTAACTATATTGTATAATAAATTTATGTTTAAAATTACACGGGCGGGGTAGGCCTATTAGTACTGTTATTACCTATATACTCTGACGAAGAATAACCGAAACCTCAACTCTAAAATTCTCGACATTTGCTGGTGGGTGGGCGCAAACCATGAACCTTTATCACTATAGGCCGATGCACTATCGATTACACCATGTCGACAACATGACGCCATGACTGAATATTAGTGTGTTAAAGGATTGTTTCTTCCGCCCGTCTTCCCACTTAGCTGTTGAAACAATGCTGAAGAGATGCACGCGTTGTAAGGTAATTTTCCCACCCATGTATGGGATTTAAGTGAATTTTACTCCAGAGTGCGGTTATTTTACCATAGATGTAAGGAAAACTATGTTTCCCACACAAGTTTGTGAATATTACCTTACACTCGTCAGGTAATATTACCATTTTTTTTTTTTGCAGTGTAAACAGCCGAAAATCCACAGCTGTGCTGTCTGCACAGCTTAGTTGAACAACCCAACACTGTAAGCAAAAAGGCATTGTGTCCACTCGATACTGCCTAACCAGCCGTGTTTCTACTATAAGCTGTTCACGGTAAAGTGAGCGCTTTTGAAAGCCCTCTCATTTGGAATAATAGTCACTAATTATATTTTATCTTAGCCCTAGACGTTAACGTCCGTGTGCGGTGGAATATACTCACTGTGTTTATTACTTACATGGTAATATTTATTTTAAAGTGTGTTTAAAGGATAAGAAATGGCTGAAAGGAAAAAGTAACTAGGGCCTCGGAAGTGCTCACTTTACCATGCACAGCCTATAATTTTAACTGTGGTAGTGGAATTTGATCGGATACTCCTAACTCGCTGCCTGCCGTGCGTTTGACCCAAAACGGTGGACGATTATCCTACACCCATGCAGTATTTCGCCGCGTTCCGTTACTAGCTGATTTCACTGGCCAGTGATTTCAGTAACATCAGCTATTGTTCCGATACTACTGACGAGCACTGATGACCATGGCACTCGTTTCCGCGTGCTGCTGGGCGGCACCCTGCGCGAGGCTATGTTGAAAACTGAAATCACTGAGTTTACTGATGCTGCAGAGGTTATGCAGTGTCAGTGGAACTTGATTTTGGCGGGATACTCCAGTTGTAGGTTCTCAGAGATATGTAAAACGTGCGTATCGCAGGATCATTAAGTACAAAATAGCCCTTGCTGAAATTCCGAACACGGACAGTACAAAAATAAACTCAAAACGGAGTAATGTGATGTTAGAAAAATTGCCTTTCTGTAGTCAAAAAATTACGAATGATTGTTTTTGTATGAATAAGAATTATTTTAACTCAAGAGAAATATAAGGTGATTCTTAAATTAATAATTTAATTCCTTTTATATAATTTTAATGAATACTACTGCCGATCGTCCCGAAACGATGACGTAACTGACGATCAGAATATTTACTCTTTACTGCTGGTTTTTCCCTTACTGCTGACGAACACCGATGAAACATCAGTTATTTCAGCGCTCATAAGCAGTAAAGGAATGCGACGTTTATAGTACCTTACCACACTCCATGACGTCATCGGTTCTGACCAGTGTGTCGCTCAACAACAAAGTCCATATTTGCACGCTATCCACTGACCCGCCACGCTCAAGTACTATCGCCATCTGTGTACACACAAAACCCCCAGTATTGGTGACTAACGACGTTCCAAAGCCATTTCTCAGCCGCCCATGCCAAGAGAGGTCGAGGGTGCAAGTCTTCTTCTGCAAGTTTCCTCGCTATAGTGTGGGCGGAGACAGGGCTTCACTAGCGATGCCGCTGCATGTGTCTGGATGGTGGAAATACACGCCGTTAGTTGCGTTTCTCTTTTCATCCAAAAGTAAGAAATGAAATAGAACCTGCTCCCGTAAAATAGCCCCTAACATTGCGCTGACATAACGGTGCGAAACGTACGTGTTTAGTTATACAAAATATTCGCGTATCTTAAAAAAGGCGTAATTGGAATTGTTTGCTCGACGGGCAGGGATTTAAATCTTCAATACTCGTTCGAATAGTATTTAACACCTGCCATTGTCACTGTTACCTGACATTGTAGCATTTTAAATTAATTTGAGTGATTTGAAATTCAAGGACGTTAAAAAAAAAAAAAAAAAAAAACGAAGGCATCGTTTGGCTTCATCATTTCGTTTCGAATAATGATCACGGGGAGGGATATTTCCTCTGAAAGTGCTGTATGTGACAGGCCAAATACGAAAGCTGGTACGGAACCTGCGACATAAAATAGGATATGTCCCAACTCCAAAAACGTCATATTATGAAATCCGACCGTCCCAAGCAACAAATGCCGTGCTAGCTGCCGTACTAGCTGGTATACCACCAGCTGATATGGCGAAACTCGCGCAAGCTAACATGGAACTCGGTGGTTTGTAATTTTGCCATTAGCGACTTTGGCCACGAATACGTAACGGAGGTTTGCCAATTAATGGCTTACTTCCTTGATATAAACTTTCCCAGTTTCTCATGCATTAGATCGTTGGTTTTCAAAGTGGGGGGTGACGACATGCCAAGGAGGGGGGGGGGGTGCAAAAGTATAGACGCAAACTCGATATTGCCAGTAATTTGCATTGTGCAATTTCTTCTATTCAACCACCAATAATTAGGCATCTTTTGTTTAAAATATGCAAGCTCATCCGTCTCATTGATTGATTTGTTCACCACAATTTATTTTCAATAAGCATTAAAATTTAATGATTAAATAAAACCTTTGAGACTTTTATTCAATTTTGTTTTGCCTTTAATATAATGAAATTTGGTCACGGGGAGGGGGGAGGGAGGAATTAGAGGGGCTAGTTTTTTTTATATTATTATTATTTTATTTTACGGAAGGGAGACGTGATGAACTAAAGTAAACTAAAGTTTGGGAACCCCTGCATTAGATTAAGATCTTCGTTAGAGTTAGTGGACAGACGGAAATAAAGATTGTTCCACTGTAGTTTTTAGTGGCTCGAATCCTTGAACAGGTTGATGCAGGAAATTCCACGGACTTCAGGAGGTGGGCGTGATTATTTACGGAAAAACTAGCTGTTATTGGGGAAAAAAAAAAAAAAAAAAAAAAAAAAAAAAAAAAAAAAAAAAAAAAAAAACCGCTCGACATGTCCTAAATTGTTCACTGTTTGCCCAACATCATGCCCAGATTTGTATATGTTGTTCACCTTTGAAGTCCTAGTTACGTTTTTATTTCAGCCATTTTGTACCATTTAACCACCTTTTTAAATTAAATATTGCCACGTAAGTAATAAACATAGTGCGTAGATTCCACAGCACTCGGAAGTTAACGTCGAAGCCTAAAATAAAATATATTTATCGACTAGTACTCCAAGTGAGAGGGCATTCAAAAGTGCTCACTTTACCGTGAATAGTGTATACGATGCTGTGAACTAAACGTAGCCGAGTTTCGGGAGGAAATATTTAAAATCATTTTTTATTACATAGTAGTTATCATTTTAGACTAGAATAATATTTCTAAGGCCATAGCCACACGATGCGTAGAATTTTTCGATTTCAAATATTTCCAGCGTCTCTGAATTTGTTCCTACCGCAATAATTTCTCATTAAAAGTAAATTGGTTGCGTAGGTAAATCAGGATGATTTTTCTCCCGTATTGTGCTCCATTTTCATGTTAATAAGTAAATAAACCGTTATAATTATCTGACGAAAATTTCTGTATGCGTTGGAAGAAATAGAAATCCAGTCATATAAGCGGTATTTGTTTTATAGTCAAAATTAAATTAACTGTATTAAAATAAAATAACTCAAAATTAATGCGTGTTAGGGACGATAATGAAAAAAAAAAAAAATACAGGATTGTGTTTGTGAGGTTAGCCGCGTATTCGGAAATTCATCTACGGATACACTTACTACTCGCAGATTTTTTTTGTGTTTGCCGCTGTGCTCCGGTTGACATTCCGAATCACCGGTTGTTTCTATAATGCTTGTTATGGGCGCAAGGGAATAAATGCACAAATACAAAATCATTTTATAATAAAGGAGAATTACACTAAACACTGTGCCAAGTAATTAATATGACTCTTCTTTTAATGCAAATCATGTCCCAGTTTTCTTCCAGAGTTTGCTTCCACTTCAAGACGCACATTTTTTTTTCCGTTGCAAATAAATTCAACCTCAACCACCTTTCCATCAAATAGCTGAATCATGATTATTTAGAATTGTTATTATTATTATTTTTTTTCAAAAGTCTATTCATGGCTGTTTCGCTGCATATCCGCCAGATCCACAAACACTTTATGCCGGCTCGGCTGGTGAATAAATCGATTTAACCGTACACGTTCAAAACTTTAGTTTCGGAACACCTGGTGCACACCGGCGAACATGTCGGCGAGTTTCTGAATATGCAGAATTCAGTTACAGAGGTGTAAAAACCGTAAACTTAGGTAGGCCGCGTTACAATTGACAGTAATTAGAAATTTTTTAAGTGTGGTCCAACTGGAACTTTGCTGACAAGTCCCCCCCCCCCCCCCCCCCCTTTTTCTTTTTTTGCCGCTTTTCTGGTATCTGTCATTCAAGGTTGTAGTCTGCGTAACACAGACCAGCATCGCATATTTAGTTATGCAAAAAACCACGCGTAGAGAATAGTTTTGATAACGTTTACATTCAGATGTAGCACAATCCACAGCGTTTCGTTGGAATTAGATCCATGTAAAAACAGTTACTTACGGGTCTATATTTATTCATTTACGTGGATTCATAAGAAAATGCACGTATGTTTAATACGATGGCGATCTGGGATTCGCTAAACAAGTATTTAATAAGTTTCGATACATAATAATAATAATAAATACTGAACTACCAAAGATGTCATTGTTATGTTCGCAAGCGTGATCAAACATGTCTTCTGAACGAATATGCGAGAGAAGCAGCTTAAGACGAGAATTATATATATATTTTTGTAAACTCCTTGTCGTGTCATAACTGGGGCTATTTTCGCACGAGCCTCAGAAGCACAGGTGCGATAGGAACTACGTTGCCATGCTCGTCAAATGCACCATCGCCGCTACGCGCAAAGCTCTGAACTGGCGTGCAGCGTTCTCATGTTGTGTGTACTCAAGAGGCTCTAATGGCGACCTTACAAAATTTTCAATACAGGCTCCTGTATAGTCCATTCAGGATTACTTCCAACTTTTCTGAAACCCTGCCGAAGTTCTACTTCCACGATATTCCTCCGCCTCATGCAAACAAAGCTTAGTCGAGTCTAGAATTTTACACCAAAGAGATACCGTGCTGCATTCCTGCGCACTCAGTGTAATAATATTTTACATAAGAACTATTTCTTACTAGCCATTGCTAACATACTCATTTTCTCCCTGTGTTTAGTTATATTGATTGTAAATAATGTATTATAATTTATAGCCAAAATATAAGTAGACGTTTAGTTTTATGAAAATCAGGTTTCTTTATATTAAAAAAAGTATAAATCGCTTGTGATACATGACATATTTAGGAAACAACCAATCACATCATACATGGGGTGATTTCTCAAAGGCTTGAGCCAGGAAAGTTATACAAACTGCGAAGAGACTGTAATTTCGCTCGTGCAGCTGACAAAGTCGTTTTTAACGATGTTGGACTCCAAACTTATATTAATAGCAAGCGCGATGTCTTGTAAATGGTATTCAGTCTTCATATTGGGTTATGTTTCCTCTACTTGAGTAGAGAGGGTTGAACAACTCTTAATCACGGTGTCTTGAGAGCCGATTAGGGTGAAGCGACATATAGGCTATTCATGGTAAAGTGAGCACTTTTGAAAGCCCTCTTATTTTGAATAATAATCAGTACATATATTTTAATTTAGCCGTGAACGTTAACTTCAGAGTGTGGTGTAATATACACCCTGTGTTTATTACTTGCATAGCAATATTTATTTTAAAAAAAAAGGTGGGTAAAGAATAAAATATGGCTGAAAGGAAAAAGTAACTACGGCCTCAAAAGTTCTCACTTTATCGTGGACAGCCTATACACTCTAAAATCGAAACAGTTTAAACTGCTCCGGATCAGCGAATTCGACTGCAGATCTGTGTAAATTGCTCCACGTTATTCCGTAATATTCTACCGACCATTTTGGTTGCTGTTAATCGCAAATTAAACAGTGATTTCTGCTGAGTTAATGCGAATTGCATTGGCGTGGCAGTTATATCTCGGTGCATTCCACTGGGATAAATTCCATAGATAACAGGTCATTAACTAAAGATTTTGAATGCCGGAATGCAAAGGTATGTAGAAGGGGATTGGAGAGTGGAGAGATTTGGGCGGCTCTTAAAGACTGAGATGGACCTGCGGGATTTTTGTGAAATAGTTGTTTGCGCAAATAAGCTGTATCTCGGCAAATAAATGTTCTGCTTATACGATGTTTTTATCAGAAAAGATAACAAACAGTTATCTCCGACACTATACTTTAAAAAAATCGTGAAAATGGTCAAATATCGCATTTTTGTAGCTTGCCTATGCAGTTTCCTTACGCAGCAAGAGAAAAGTACAAATATCCGGGCGTAGTTTAATCTCTAGTCTTACATCGCGTGTAATAAAACCTCTGTGCTACAGATCTAATTTGCACAGTACAGTGTCACGACGAAAACATTGCACGCCTTGCGTGTAGGAGCGATGGGAGTGCGTGTTAGTTTCAATCCCTCGCTTCTTGACCTTGGACCAGAGACCCGAGAAATTTGTGAGTTCAATGACCTGTAGGCTAGACTTCACAGTCTTATATACTGTCATACAGATATCAACTGCTTATTGGTTGATTGTTGTGGTAGTAAAAGGCGGTGGTTGGGCGCAACATTTTAGAAACGAGACCGCGAAATTCTCGGGTCTCTACCTTGGACGCGAGGGTCCTTCCCACTCTTAACATCGAGGTCTTGAGAGCCGATGAGGGCGAAGCGAGGTGAGTACAGAGCAGCGCCGGAATGAAAGGCCCGGTAACGTCCAGGGCACGATTCCCACTGGCGAAATTCTGGGAAGCGACCCCGCCGGGAATCGAACCCGGTTATCCTTGGTGGGAGGCGCGGCCTTGCAAACGTCAACGTGTCGGCGACACGGTTGGTAAGTTTCGTCGAAACGCCCGTGTCTGGACATGCTGGGACGTGGTTCTGGCGCCAGCCAGGCAGGCGGGCCCTCGAACGCAGTTGCCTGCAGCCTCTGACAACGACGGCGCAAGAATTTGATCCCCCTGGCTGCTACGCCCACGGACCAAAGATGAGGTAGACCGATCTCGCTGGCTGCGCACAACCAAACTCTGTATCCCAACATTGAATTGCTATTCTGCCTACATGTCTAGAAAAAATGGTATGGGTTGGGTTTGAGGTTAGAACACTGTGTAGTAAAGAAGTACTTTTGATATGTTTTTATACTTCCTCTAATCAGTTTGTACAGGCGGTTCACGGTAAAATGGGCACTTCGGAAAGCCCTGCTGAAGATATTTTTGTACGCACATAATCTCTTCTTCCGCCTTATGTAAGATTAATATTGGCATGGGCTGCATCACTTCATTGATACGTCGGTCAAGATAAACTGTGAAATTATTCGAAAGGTAAATATTTTACAAATCTGCTCATTTTTACACTTAGATGCATAAAAAAAACAGAAAGCGAAAGAAATAATTTAAGTTATCCTAAATGGTCACGTAACACTTTTTATTCGACGGTAAGATACGGAACTACTTTCCATCTTTCATTAAAAACTTTACTGTGCTCGTGTCACTCAGTGCGCCAGTCGAAATATTATATACAAGCAAGGGCAGTGACTTTTTTCTGAGGTTGATTTCAAAAGTGCTCACTTTATCGTGAATAGCCTTAAATGCTTTTTGATTGCATTGAAACTGGTAAAAACACTTTATTAATGTAACAGTGCTTGTCATTTAAAAATTAAGATATAAACAAACACGTTCATCACTGTTGACCATGCGAATTTGACAGTTGTGTTCCTTTGGGGTAGGTCAGCGTTGGGTACATGCGCAGAAGACAAATAACTGGTCTATCTCATCTTTAGTGTATGGCTGCGCGTTGCAACTCCCGTCGGCTGCTCCAAGGCCCGTCTATATCCGATGGCGTGTTTACCTCGGGCGCAAGAGCAGCCAGGCAACATAAACAGCCGCGAACTACGTCGCAGGGCTAAGATGCAATCCAGAGCATCGTTCGCCCGCTATCAATGGGCTGAAAATACTGCCGCGTACGTTCCTCTGGTTCTAGGGCGAGACTTGAAGATGTAGAGCAGCTCGAGTTGGAGCTGGAGGGGAGCGCTGGGCAACAAGAGTGCAAACACTGACGTCCTTGACCGAATTACGGATCTAATGAGTCGGTCTTGCTGGCTAACAACGAGCTCTAAAACGTGCAACGTAATAGCGAGGTCACACTCCAAAAGCTTGTACCTTAGGCAAAGAGTATACGACATAACAATTCACGGTAATTTCCAACCTATCTGAAAAGTTCAACTTCCAGGATATTCCTCCGCCGCGTGCAAACTAGGCTTAACCAAGTCTAGAAAATGACACTGAAGGGACAGCGCACCGCATTTGTGCGCACTCAGTGTAACAACATTTTGCATAAGAACTATTGCTTACTAAACTTTACCAACACATATATTTTCTCACTGTTTTCATTCATGTCAATTGTAAATGAAATTGTATAATTTATACATTAAATATAAATAAAATTCCAGTTCAATAAAAAATACGGTTGCTTTACGACAACACAAGTATATAAAACGCTTGTGATAAATTGCATATTTCAGAAACAACCGAACACATCATTCATCACATCATTCATGAGGTGATTTTTAGAAGATTTAATTCAAAAAGGGTGAAGTAACCGTGGATAGACTATAGTATAAGGGAAATGTTCCTTCGGGCACAAGGGCGTGGGGCGTACGAGCTAGGCACCGGGTGTTCGCCATCTTAGAATTTCCATTTTTCGCTCAAAATCGCCTAAAATCTCCAAAAAAAAAAAGTCCTTTTCCCCCTAACAATCTCCCGTTTTTCTCAGCTGCGAAAAACGATCCCCTCGACAGTCTATTTTCAGCCCAGAGCAAGGGAGCAGGATTTTCGGCTCCGAGCCAGGAGATCAGGACTCAGACCCTACAACCTTGACCTTGACCCTGTGACCTTGATTGACCTAGTACACAAAAAACTCGAGAAAAATTATATTATTACTGACTACTACCGTCATATTGCATGCAGGTGGCCTTGACCTTGACCCGTGATCTTCAATGGCCTTGAACCCAAAAAATCCCCTGAACAATCAAAAATATATTTTTTTAATGTAAAAGATATACAAATAAAATTATTTAAAAAATTTACTGAAAAAAATTACGTTTCCAGAAATACCACCTCACCTATACTTACCCCGCCATTTTGTTTTTTTTTCGCCCGTCATTTTTTATACATTGCTGGAGGTCGCCACCTTGGATTTTTTCTCCGTCATTTGTTTAAGCCTTGCTGGAGGCTGCCATCTTGGATTTTTGTCCATATTTTGTTTAGATATTGCTGGAGACGACCATCTTGGATTTTGTCATTTTTCATTTGTTTATACATTGCCGGAGGGTGCCATATTGTTTTTTTTTTTCGTCCATGAGTCATTGAACCAAGCGTATCAAACCAATAGCACATTGTGCGGACACCGGCCAGCCAATCGCCGATTTGCCACGTGATTGCAGCTGACCAATTGTGTGAAGGCACTGAGACATCATGAGCGGGAGTCAGTCTGTTGGAGGAGGAGGAATCAGTAACTATGAGTCATTTTGGAGTCATCTTGGAATTAGTCTGTATGAGGAGTCATTTTGGAGTCATGATGAGTCATTATAAATCATTTTGGAGTCAGTCTGCAGGAGTCAGTTGTCTGCTTTCAGCGTGACCATGAGTTCAAGCTGAGCGAAGATAACACTAGGACTAATTAATATATTTCCACATTTAAAAAATAATTTCGGACAGGGCAATGTAATGCCTATGGTTGAAGGATTTTGCTATGTGTTACGCAACCTACGATTATTTATGCACTGTTACTAAACTGACTTAATTTTATTTCATTTTAATGTTGTCTACTATGTGTAGTAATATTTATTTATGTGTTGATTTTCTGTCACGTGGCATTAAACATGTTCTGTTGTTTTTGGTTGCCAGGGCAACCTCGTGACGCACTGGAGTAGCCGCACCACGATTGGAGAGTCGAATTTAAGCTAGGCCTTATGAGGTAGCATTAGAGGGAGACATTTTATATGATTACTGATTAGAGTCATCAGGCGGGCTGCGACGGCGTCGCAGACCCGGTAGAATTTTAATTTAATTTGAGAAGGGAAAGTCCAAGTTTCGTCGTCAAGATGTAGCAGACAGCCTACGGGTAAAGTCGTGAGTAGTGAGAAGAACAGAAAACATCTGCATGGGCTTCATATGTGTCTAGAATAATAATTTAGTTTCGACGTCCACGACTTCGAGTGGTACTAAAGTTGGACTCAAATATCGGAGTACCAGGGTTCGATGACCCGATAGTGAGGGTAGCTTTATGGGGCGGTACCTAGGACCAGCAACATAGTAGAACTTCAGGACGACACCCGGAGAAGTGACAACGTCTCGCATAATGAACTGGTATAAACATAACCTTATTGTAGCAACACTCATACATACCTTGTCATTTTCTTAATTTTTTTATCCCATTTACTCGGATCACTCGTTCTTTTTCGTCCTTGCCCTACAGGAGATGGAGTTACAGTTCTCTCGCAATTCATTTCACATAAATCTTGTTTTAATCATGTCAGGGACAGCAATAACAAGACAGAGCATTCAGCACGACAATGGGACATAGAAGATCACACCACTTTAATGCCATACATTACATTCATTGGCTGCACGTACATAGCAGGTTTTGGAATTATATAGACGATAGAGTTAGCGAGTTCTGGAATAAACACTGAATTTCAAAACCATATTACAATGGGTGTGGACAGGTTTTGGAACAGTATTTTTACTTTACTCGTTAGCCTTGTTGTAGACCTCCCAAATGCAGTAGGTAATTCAATTTTTTTTTTATGGAGTTAGCGAGTTTTGGAATGGGTGGCTTCATCTGTGAGCGTCTGTTCTATTAGTCTTCTGGTATTTCTGTCTATCCCTGACTCGTTTAATGTTAGGAATACTGTTTGTCTGTATACTGTCATATTCTTTCTTAAAACCAACAAAGGTGACTAGTGTTCTTATTCTGGAGTGTTCTGCCCTTATTATCTGTTCTGCGCATGATCTTCCTTTCCGGAATCCTGCTTGATATTCTCCTATATGGCGTCCTGTTTGTTGTTCTACTCTGTTAAATAGTACCTTAGTATCTTGATAGTAAAGAAATACCCCTGTAGTTATTTATGTCAGTTTTGTCTCCTTTTTTGTAGAGTGGGTGAATTAGTGCTTGTTTCCAATCTCTAGTATTTTTCCTGTTAACCAAATTTCTAGAATGACTATGCATTTTCTTCACTGCCAGTTTTCCTCCAAATTTCTGCTGCTATACCGTCTCCTCCTGGTACCTTATTGTTAGGGACATAAACTCTTCGGTGTATAAAAAAAACTGAAAAGCAGTAAAGAAAACTGTCAAAAGCGGTGAAAAGAAATGCCAAAAGCGGTGAAATATATGCAACCACATTTAGTCGTACTAAAATGTTTCGTGACTATTATTACTCATAAGTAAAACTTCTAGCTATATAATAACATTTTTAATCTAATACCTATTAAATAAATGTAATTTACACACATTTCTTAATTTAAAATAATCAGTTTACTAAGAGTTAACGTTATTTTAAAATTACAAATGCTCAGCATTAAACAAGCCCATTAAAACAATTGTTTGCACGTGGAGCTGCTTGCAATTCCTAAGAAAACATTAAAAATTAGTTCAGTTTGCTCAAAAGCAAGGCAGTGTTCCGCTCACTACACTGATGCGACCAGTTGCACAGCCACCAGTCATTGTTCCGTTATTCGATGCATTTAATGCTGGGCTGGGGAACACAACAGCTTCTGTGCTCATATTTGCTCTATTTTCGGTGCATAATTTAAGTGTTTTGTTTACGTATGGCAAGAACATTTACACATAGAACGATAGTAATTCAAACCCATGATCCTGTCGTACGATTTGATAGGATAACGAATGCACAATTATCGTATATGTAAACAAGGCATAATAAATTTAATCGAATAAAGCCACCACGAGCACACATTAACCTCAAAGTCGTACACACAGCAGATTAACATGCCACAAAAATGTAGGTTATTATAGCTAGGTTGGCATTCCTACCCATTTTATTTTCGCTAGTTACGTTTATTTGGATTGTTTACTTTATTTCGAGGGAAAAATGGAAACCGCACTGTTCAAAAGGGAAATGGTTTGAAGGGGAGGGGGGGGTGTTAGTTTAACGTCTTTCACGAGACTGCATCGTTTAGATGTTTTGATGTTCTTACTAGTGTGTGGCATTCTGAGTTGCATATTGTTTTTATGAAGCAGTTAAATATTTACTGGTATGGAAATAACATTCTAATTATTGTAACTTCGAAAACTTTAACTTAAAAAAAAACGAAACACGATATATACATCACTGTTCATATTCGTAGAGATGCAGCAATACGTACACACACTTTGGCCGAAGTTACTCGTTTAATTCACGATATAGGCAAAGAAACCAATATTATTTACACACTACAAAAGTGTTGAAACTGCGACTTTTTTTAGGCCATGTGCATTTCAATAATTATAGTAACGGTTTACCAATACATTATTTACAAAACATGCACACTTACTGTTAGTTAAATACGCAACCTCTTGAACACATGTTTCCTATGGAAATCCTTACAAGTTTACTTCACCAAAATCATGTTTGTTCGTCACTAGTACTATATTTTGTTTGCAGAATCATTCGGTAAAATCAATACTGCGCACGTTTCCTGGAAGAAAAAAAAAAAAAAAAAAAAAACCTGCCCTTTGGTCGCCGCCAATGCTATAACCTCCTAATTCGCTAAATTTTCTCGTTTAAAAGACCAAAAAGTTATAAATCTTAGACTTGGTGTGAGAAAGAACAATTAATAACACAAAGCAGTTGTTTATGTTGACCAAAATGACGGCGATTTGTGACGTAGCTTGTTTCGATTCACCCGAGCATGCACAGTAACGTAAACTGTTCGTGTTAAATGTAGATGACAGCCACTTGGAAATCTTGATACACACATAGTCTAAAACTGGTACGTCATGCCAGATTCACCTTCAGAACAAGCTAAATCATTTTTTTTTTTTTTGCTGCATCTTCTACTGAAGGAGGTGAAACACTGATCCAAGCTGGGTTTTTTTTTCTTCTATAAGTCAATTACAAATGTTGAAATCTTGGTATTTTTGCGTAAAAGGGAAAAAAGATCTTGATATGCGAGCAATATTTTGAGATGTAAAAAATTGTAATGTGTTCCAAGAAATTGTCACATTTAACATCGCTGCTTCGTGTACGCTCAATATTTCTCGGATTTTGTAAGTTGTAAAGCAGGGATTACACGATGAGAATTGCAATTCGCGCAAGATTTCGTACGTGAATACCAACTAAATTGCATGCGAAACGAGTTCACGCGAAGATTAAAAAATATGACTACTATCTCGTATCAAAATTAGTTGATAGCGCTGGTGAGTACCAAACAGCCAATGTATCATAATACAAAATGTGAAGTTGCTTACCTCAACAAGGTATTTGTTTCAAAGCTATCCCTTCACTATATAAATGTTACAATTTTATTCTCAGCGAACTGTCAAAGTTGCAATCCACGCTTTAAAGATATTTTCCAGCAGTTTTATTTCCCTGTATTCCTCTTCGCACACCTCAGATTATGATTTTCTTTTAATATTTGGTGAAGTTTACAACAGGTCACATTACCAACATACAAGGACCAATAGGATCGCAACTTGCATCGCCTTCTATCTCCTCATTTCGTGTAAGATATACCTCGCATAAGAACTTTTGCAAGAAATTCTCGCACAAGGTCGGCATCTCGCGCAAGATTGGTACTCATCTTGCATATAGTGATCCCTTCTTTAAGCTCGGCGAACAATCGATTTTTTAAGTTTGATAGTTTCTTCGTAATGTTTCGGAAGCTACGCAGTTCTCATAAATTTATATCCTCATATATTTTGCTAGTGGTTGATTTACATTTTGGAAAACTTTGCGTATCGTAGTTAATTGATTTACGAGCTTGTGTAGTTAAACCAAGATAAAAGTTTCGATTCTCTTACGATTTTCGAACACGTAGAAACAATCGATTTCTCTCGTGTAAGCACTTACTGATGTCCGGCCTTATTGTTTTTTTAATTAATGTGTGCTCAAATGTAATTTTCACAGTGATTTACTTAACACTGCAGTCTTCACTATAAAACAACGGCAAAATAAAACCAGTGATGCATTAACTTTTGTCTGTCTGGCTAGACAGTGTTCATACGACCGCGACGTGATTTGTTGCTGAAAATAGCAAAATGAGGTTATGCACAGTGTATAAAATGAACCTGTAGTATAGACCGAGACGTTTTTAGCGGTTTTTCTCTTCTTTATTATTTTATTTCTTAACATGAGGCTGTTAAAATATTGGATGTTTGTATAGATTGCATAGTATGTAATCGGTTATGTTTCTATACTACAAGAGACGAGATAATAACGAAATTAGCAACCAAAATGTAAAAATCGGCCAAATTCGCGATTCAAAAAAAAAACCAGCAAAAATCGCAAAATAACGACGGTGATTCTCGATCGCGAAAAGTTCATGGCCCTACTTATTGTTCTTTAGTGATTTAATTATGTGATCTATTTCTTTTATTGTTGGTGATTCTGATGGTGAATTTTCTTGTGGTTCTTTCTAACCTTTGTTAGTTCTTTGCTGTTTAGTAATTTCTCATGCCGGAATCATAGTCCCGAGCAACACCGCACAACACGACCAAATACACAACCACAACACATTTCAATGTGACTACTTGAATTTACAGCATGACCGACACTATGCGCTCTGTATTTAACCTAACTATGTAGAAGGCGCTGATAGGCTAAGTTAGTTTCAAAAAACGGTGAACAAGAGGGAAATTTGTAATACATAATGGTACCAATTGGTATCGCTAATGCATACGAAGGTAAAATTATGATTTTTAAGAGTTAGATACAGTAATTTTCGATTTATTTTTCTTTTAAGCTGCTTACTTACTGTTGTAGGAAAATCTTGGAATACAATTTCATTTTGCAAGGTTGTACATGCTGTGCGTTATGTCGCACGACATGGCGAAGGATAGAAATAATTTCAAATCCAAAATTGGTCGGGCTTACAATGATCTATCCCGTATTTCATTGGCTGTTGGCCGTCGTGTCGTGCGCATCAGGGCTGTGTGATTCCGGCATCATAGTATTCTGCTAGTAGTTGGCAGTTTTCTCTGATGCTCATTACCAATAGCATTTTGGTTTTTAAAGTGTAGACTGGGTGGCCGGTATACTGACACTTCTTCTTTGAATGTCTTGTATAATTCCCTGGTGTTATTTTTCTTGAAATTCGTGTCTATTTCACCAAGCCCGTTCCTGTCATATTTCCTTTTCTCGGTTCTGATACTTTTGGACATTCACTTTCTTTCTTCTAAGAAGGAAGTCAGTATAGGACAAGGAAAAGGAAGATTTGAGGTGAAATGTCTGGCATTTGCCGACGACATAGCATTAATAACACAAAACAGAACAGACTCACAAACCACGGTGGAAACATTGTACAAAATAGCCAAAATACAGGACTGCAAATCTCCTACAAAAATACAATATATAGAATACAGGCATAACAGGAAAGATACATGAAAACAGAACATGGAGAAATAAAGGGGGTCGATAAATTTAAATATCTAGGACAATGGATCCAACCAAATCGGCTGGACAACACAACAAACAAAGAAATGGTAAAAAATGGGAATTGGCGTAGAGAATAACACAAAACCACTACAATAAGAAAGCAATATCCATCGAAGCCAAAATTAGACACTATAATACAGTCATCAAACCAGAAGCAACATGTGGGTCAGAATGCCTTGACGATGAACAAGAAAGGAGAACTGCGAGAACTGGTAGTAAGAGGAAAATCCTGAGAAAAATTTTGGGACCACTCAAAAACACATACAACACCTGGATCAAGAGGAAAAATGAAGACCTATACAGAAATACTGAAAAAAAT